>WBNM01045843.1:0-27613 GCA_013399055.1 Ramphastos sulfuratus
GGACAGAGTCAAATGCCTTAATATCATTATAATCTTTGGAGCAAATTGATAGTATTTTCATCTGCTGTGTATTGTTGCATTATATTTTAATTAATAACAAATTCAAAAATGCACAGACTAAAGCTTTAATAAAATAAATGTTTTAAACCATGTTCTGTTAGTAATTCACCATTTGATCTCAAAATGGTCAATAAATCTACTTAGAGAAGTAAAGTTCCTATTTTCTCCCATCAAAGCTATACAATCTTCAAAGAATGACATTCAGTAAACTGAGGAAGGTCATCTATCTCCAAGTTTTAATAAATGTGTATCAAACAATTACAGGGGAAAAAATTAAGAAACATTAATAATGCTGAAGAGAAGAAATAGTAAAAAACATGAGCAATTTATGAGCTGAGCTTAGGAAATACAAATGTCATCTCTTTTCCTCTTCTCAGTTTATATACCAGTTTTCTTCTCTAGAAATTGCAGGAGAAATCAAGTCTACAAAACAGCCTAATTAATGATACAAACAGCAGCACTATTTACTGCAGTTGTCACTTAAAAATAAATTTACCGGATGTTGATAACTGCCTCCAATCTAGAAATTTAACATGGCAGCACACATATATAGCATAGCATTGAGCTGTGCTTTGAATCAGTGAAAGTACACCTGTGTATTTGTGTTTATGCAGACTGATCTATGGTTTGCAAACAGTATTTTCGAGGCACACTAAGTACTAGAAAAAGGAGATGAAACATACAAGCAAAACCATAAAACTGCCACTGATGGCAGACAGAAAATTAGGAAAAACATGACACTTTTGGACAGTTGTGCTGGGAGAGTTTATTCTTTCTATAGCTACCAGAAATGGTAACAGCAAACCAAGGTCTTAACTACTGGTTCATAGTCCTTCTGTCCCTGCAGCTTGTTCTTCATTTAAATTCGCAACTACAGTTTGGGGACACCCCTGTTAATTGTTTCAGAGACTGTGAAACATCAGAAAGTTTTGAATTGATGCAGAAAATTAAACACAGGCAATGGACCAATTCCTCCAGTACAAATTCATTAGCTGACATTGTTTAAAGCAATTCTCTATCTCCTGTTTTCTAAGCTTTAAAAAATCATTATGCAATACAGTTGAATTACATATGGGGAATTATAATCTTTAGGATAAAACTGAAAATTTTAGTTACTTATTCAATGCTTTGGAAAGAGGAAGATGGCAGCATGACTCTCTTTCATATTCTTTAGCCCTCCCATACATTTTACCACTGTAACAAGCCAACGGATCTGCTGCACAGCGAATTCTGTCACTTTTTAATGCGTATGTATGCCAACACAAAAGAAACACTGGCTGTAGAAAGAGGCATAGCAGTACCTTCTCAGCTCAGATGACACACTTTAGATTTCTCACTGTTAGCATATTTATCAACGATCTAAAAGAGGAAAGTTTGAAAAAGGAGAAGGTAAAAAACAGTAGCAGTAGTTGCAGATGAGAAAGTTACTTCACAATGAGGCACTTCAGAGCACACTAAATGAATTTGTAAAGCGACAACAAAATATGATGAATGCAAAATAAAGAAGAAAAATAGCCATCCAAATTATCAACTCAAGAAAGCCAGCACCAGAAAGAGCAAAGGCAGAGAAAAAAATATCAGTTGTTAGGTGTGGTTAAAAATGATGTGTAAGGAGTGCCATGGAAAAGCATGTGGATTAAAATTTGAAGGATATTACTGAATTAAAGTATGAAAGAGGAGAGTGAAGAAAATAACTTCAAGTCACATAATATGAAAATCAAATTGTGACTGTCACCTTTAGGAGGGAAATTTGAAAGCATAATGTGGGGGGGAAAAAAAAGAAGGAAAAAAAACCCCACCATATTGTTCATAGTCAGAAATCAGTCATGTGCTTCTTATAATGTATGAACAAAGAAATTCTCAACTGAAGAGAATATTCAAAAGACAGTAAATTCAAAATGGATAAAACAAATGATATTCCCAGATTATGTGATTCTTCCACCAAAAAGTAAATGAAAAGAAGAACTTAAATCTGTTTCAAGACACAAATGGATATTCAGGCACTTTCAAATTAATTTATAGGAGAGATGTTAATCTTCCTTAAATCAACTGTTGGTGAAAATAAGTCCAAATATCTGTCTAATAAAACTTCATCTATTCTTCTAACAATGTAGCTAGAGTTGCTTAGTTATGGAATTTGGTGACTGCTATAGATGGCCACTAGATCTAAATTAATTTGGTCTTGCTATCTTTCAAACAGACATCCACTTCAATATTCCCTGCGGGATCACCAACAGCTCAAGGTAGAAAGGGAAGAAAGAGATGCAAAAAATCCAACTTCTTACCTTCACCAGAAGCAACAGAAAATGTTTCTTCAAATTGCCTTCATAAATTTTTGAATAGCCAGATATTTTATGTTTCATGGTCTCAAAGCACAAATACTTAAAAGAATACTTATTGGAGATGGCATTACAAAGGTAAGTGATCATAGATGAAGTTGAAAGAGCATCAGTTCCTACTGGATAAACCAGTCTCCACATCCTCACTGTACAGTTTAGAAACAGGAGCTCATTAACAATGTTTTACCTTGAAGTGCTGCAGTGTATGTTTATAGACAGCTTCCATGGAGCAGTTAACAACATGCCCTTTATTCATGTGTCTAAATCCTTACACTCTCACAGCTTGAAATGACTCACTGAGGTTTGTTGTTGGTTGTTTTTTCATTTTCCTTCCTTTTTAAATTGAAATTCAATTTGGTATTTCAACTTCAAAAACATTATGAGAAAATGAGTTTCATTACTTGACATGCCTCTCTATTGAATTAAACTGCAATAAAAGAGTTGAAAGCAGACTTCTGTACATCATCAAAATCCAAATCCACCAGTTTGAAACGAGTTAGAAAATTCTTTGTTGAAGTAAAAAAATTTGGTCCAAAAAAGAGCATACTGATTTAGCTCATGTCAACCATATGCAACAAATCTAGATGCATTCACTTAAGATCTTTCTCTAGTTTAACTAAAACAATTTTAAACCAAATTGAACGGTTTCTGTGATGTTCTTTTTCATATAAAACGACTAGAGGAGGAGGAAGTTGGCTCCTTCAGATTTGTCAGAATGGCAACAACCATCATAATATTCATTCCCACTCTGAAAGAATTCAAAAGAAAAAAAGCTCCAAATGTTCTTTTGCTTACACTTGGAAAATCTGTGATCAGGTATAAAGCAGAGAGAGATAAGAATGAACTAAAAAGCTTTCGGTTTACTGGATCAATAATGCTTTAGTGTCTTCTCTTACTAATCGGTACACTGCTCACTCTTTCTAGAAGTCACTTTGATTTTTCTCTGGTCTTCAAATGCTGCTGCAGAGAATGCAAGGTTATTTTTATATTCTTTATTACTTTGTATCTCTTCTCTCTTTACATATTTGTTTGCATACCTAGGTAAACTATAGACCAAACCAGTGGATTTCTCCTATGAATTTAATCCAATACAGGAAATCATTCATATAATCAATGTAATGACACTTGCCTAAAACAGATTTGGCTTTGTTTTGTTTAGTTTGGTAGGAAATATGTGTAAATGCTGGAAAACAGAAGGTTATCCAAATTATTGCTAATAACAAAGCAGTGTCCCGTTGATTTTCCTCTAATGCAATTTAGAATATTCCTTCAGCCCACAGAAATACTATCTTTTTACATAAAGACTGTACCTTTTTCACTATCACAAAACACATCTTTTACATACACAGAAAAACAGAGTACTCTTTGCCTTTGCCTCAGAAATGCAACTATTTTAAAACTCATTAACAACATTAAGGGAGAAATGAGAAGCTAGAGGCAGGAAGAACACATCATATTAATGAAGCCGTTCTTCTCACCAGTTTAGGGAAAAAAAAAATCTGCTCTTCAGAGTGCAATTCAAAGCACAGTTTTCTATAAAGGCTTTTTGTTTTAGTAAGAAACTTATCCCAAAGGTTGTAGAGTCTGTCAGCATCTCTTTTGTAACTGTCACACAAGACAGTTTTGAATATTATCACTTCTGTCTCACTCGAAGCTATACTTCTGAAGTATGTGGGCTGGCCTGCAGGATGTCTGGAGAGTAACTTTAAAAGGTTAAATTTAGATCATTAGGTTAGCAAGCATCTTAAAGCAGAGAAGAAAAAAACAATTCTCATCATTTGCCTTTCACATATTCTACTAAGATTGATTAAGGAGCATTGGAAATCATAATAAAGGACTGTACTACAGGTGATACAGATAGTTCTCATTCTGCACAGCAAGGGCCAAAACACAGAGGTGCTTAAACCATTAGGTCTAAAAACGTCTTAAATACAGTGTCAAAAATCTGTTGAAGGTCTCCAGTCATTAGACATTCTTCATGATTTCTGCCCACCTTTGGCTTGACCTTAGTGAAAATATGGGCTTCCCTGACTCAGATCACAGCTGAAAATCCCAGGGCCTCACTCAATTCCTCACTCCTCCAGAGGCCATACCTGCTCTGATACGAAGAGTGAACTGCTCACTGGAAGTAATGTCAAGCACCAATACAGTTAACTAAGATTACTTCTGAAAGATGAAGGTCAATATATATTGCTTTGGTTTAGACAAGAGGAATTCATATGTCAGAGTGCTTTTTTAACAAAACCTATCAGTAGAACAACTGCTGAAAATCCTGCCCTAGGTTTATCAATACCTATCCTCATTGCTTCTAGATACCCTCCTATGCAGTACGTTTCCATGTTTGCTTTCTGTTGTCCTCTCCTTGAGCAGGCATCTTTGCATTTTGTTTGATGGGAGGAGCTATGGACATAACTGAATGCTAACATCTGGGACCACTGCGCACTCCACGCACAGGAGGTCATTTTTCAGGTATATTACCCTATTCCAGTCTGAAGAAACATTTGGCAATATCAAGAAATGCAATGGCAAATCCCTTCAGTTTATTGGTTCTCTTTTAGCCTATTTAATTTTGTATTTCCACCAGCATATAGCTTCCTCATGTTTCTGAGGGAAGCCCACATTGTCTTCAGCTCAGCATATAAACAAGACAAGCATTCTCTTTGCACCAAGAATCTTCTTACGCACCTTAGATCATGGCTTACTTGCTTTCTGGGTTCCTATTAAGATGAATTCCCTGACTACTGGCCCCAATATAACTGATGAAGACTAAGAAACTAAGTTTTAATAGCCACGAAAGTTACACATCGTTACTGCTGCCTTGTAGGTCCTCCAATTTCTGCAAGTACAGATCAGTCACTCCAGGGTACTGAAATCAGTCACTGGAAATAAGTTACCTTTCAGTTACAGTGGTGTAAAGAAGGGTGTGTGTTGGTTGTTGGATACCTGAGGCTTTTGTGCTTTTAATGTACATGGTAGTGTCTTCTCTCTTTTTGTGCAACACTTCTTTTACCCAGCAGCAAGAATTTCCCTATCCTAGATGTTTTTGTATAGAAATGTTTTGTTATCTAGGCTTGCACTAAAATGCTGAACTCCAAAGCATCTTTTGAGTCTCAGAGTCCTTTACAAATTGTTTCTCAGACCACCTACCTTATTAAATCTGATTTCAAAACAAACAGAAAAAGAAGTTCCCACATACCACCTCCTATCCTGTGGGGCATTTTATGCAGTGGGGGCTTACACACTTTTTAAAGCAACATTTCCACTTACAGGTGTAGTGGTTTCCTGTTCTTTGTTATATGTTATTAGTGTCAAAGTATGCAATTATCAAGTGATTGCAACAGAAAACCTGCTGATTATAGCAAATTACTTCCATATCATTGAGACTTTTGCCAATTTTGTAACATATTATTCTCTTGAACTATTTCCCACATCTTGCAGGCACCACACTATATGCCTGACGTGTTCTGCAAAGCAGAAAGCCCTAGAGCCTGGAGCATCTTAGGTTATGTACTGATTGAGGAGACATCAAAGGTAATAGCAGGGACTGGAACCGGAATTCAAGAGTCTTAGCAGTTTTGGTACTCCTTCTCACTTCCTCTCTCCAGGAAGTCTTCTAACACCCTAGCATGCAACACTGGCAGGCCTTGGCCCATTTTGGGTCTATGAACAGAAACAGGAGAGTCATTCGCTGCTGGAATTTTTTTAATTAAAGCAAGGCTAGTTCAAGACACTCACAATGCTCTCTGTAAGTAGAATATAACAGAATGGTTTAGGTTGGAAGGGACCTCAAAGATCATCTAGTTCCAAAAAGTAAAGAGCTGAAGCCTAAATACTCTCTATGGGATAAAGTTTACCCATTCAAAGGGAGACTAATAATCAAGAAACAGAAGGTTTTGTACTTTGCAGAAGACAAAATTCAGAGCTACAAGCAGTTCTGAGCAAGCAGCTCTGTTGCTAAGACTTAAACAAAGATACACAGATTAAGAGGACAGATCTTGAAAAGTTAGCTCCCAATACACTTAATACAGTGCAAGGGCATAATGGAGAAAGGAACAGATGAAGTACTGGGAGAGAGAAGTTTCCTCTAATTTCAAGGGTTCAGTTGACTTGAAAGAATAACAGTGTTAAGACCTGCGTCCAATACTGCTAGTTCCATGCTAGGATGGCAAGAAAAGTATTCTTTTGTTGTCTGTCCAGGAAAAAATCCACAGGTGCCAATGCAGACACAGGAACACATGGAATGACATGAAAGGGGCGGGGGAAGAGATTTGAATTGTGGCAGCTCAAAGGGACAAGTGAGAGAGGCAGCAGCTCCCGTTGTTTTTTAACAAAGATTTATCAACATACCTACTCTCTAAATTCAGGAAGGAAAATGGGACTCAACACTTGCAATATACTACAAGCACTAGCAATCCTTCAAGAAGCCATTTTTCATAAGCCTGCCAAAGCTAACTTTATAATGGAAAGTCAGTCAAGAGCTGCAGTATTGACAATATAGTTTTTAAAAAGCAAAATTATTTGCCTCTAAATGGTCAAAACTAATTTATTCCATTTTGTATCAAACAAAACTTCACCTAAGATTAAGTAATATTATATTCAAATGGAAAAATGTTTCCCTTGAAAGTATTTAAAAGGTAGCAGTGAATAAAGCTGTACTCTAATTCACGACCTCTTTCCAGAGAAATACAGCCAAGTCCCTAAGTCCCGCTACAACTTTTTGATCTCACTTTGAATTTCTGTGTAATCTGAGATATTTTAGTAATGTATAAAAATAATATCCACTTCAGTTACACAATTGGCAGTCTGATAGAGCAAGAAGTAGAAGTACGGGAAAAAGCAAGAGGAGGATACAGTGGAAATATTTAATTCAAAGCTGCTACATTTGCTGCTGCTGCAAACACAGCAGTAAAACTTTCCAATAACTTGATGTTATTCAATTTTTTCAGTCTTGCAATGTATGGTGTTCTTGCAGTCTTGACTGGGCAACAAGTTTGAATCAAAACCACATTATTCAATGTTCTCAATATTATATTTCCTTCTATACTTTCATTAAAACACAGCCCATTGTAACTCTGGCCTCAGTTGCATCATTATATTGAATCAATTATATTCCTAGTCTTGGTTACATCATTACATTGAATCAATGATACTATTAAATGGACCTAAAGTAAACTATGGTGACTAGGAATCAGAATGAAACAAACAAAAACCCCAAAACAAAACAAAACAGGAAAAAGTAATTACTCCTTTTCAAAATACCCTGTAAATATATTTTTAACATTCTTACTGTTAATATTAGTTAACGGTATCAACCGATATACAGCAAGTTAATTTAGTTACTCATTTGAGCTCAAATGTCTCACATGGTTCTTGATACTCACTCAAGTTTTCAAAGTTCATGGAGGGAAAGAGCAAACTGAATTTCTACAGGTGTCACTAGTAAGTTTTTCTAAAACATATATGCTATTGTTTACTTTTCCCTGGAATGCAATAATCCAAAAATGGATGTACTTAGGTAGCTATCCAATATACACAGTGTGCATCGAAGTGGCAAGGACTGGAAAAAGAATGCAGAGATACCTGCAGGAGGGACTCTCCTTATCAGACACCTGTTTAATGTTTTTCTCTGTTTTGTCCTCCTCCTGTCTTCTGATTTTGTATGTTACACACGCTTACCTTAATGAATGACTATGGCCATTCGTGATCTTACGTAAACACTACAAATTCAAAAGTCCTAACAAAGTCAGTGCAGATTTCTTTATGGGCATGATAAATTTCGGAGGAATATGAAACTTCAGCTGGTGGGTAGCCTTTATACATAAACCAGTTGTGGCCGTTTGAGCTAGATTTCTAGCTCAGACCTAAAAAAATTAGGAACAGAGAAACACTTCTGTCTTTGAAGAATTTGATCACAAGACCTTCAAGGACCTGTATTAGGTCAAAATCTTTCTGTTTACATATCAGTTATCACAAAAGAGTCTATTTCCTCTCCTATGGTTCATATTTTTTTTTAAACTAATATACACATTTTCTGCAAATTATTATCCAAATACTCTTAAAGGACAAAACAGTGAAAATATTATGGGAAATCAAGAGAACTCCAGAAAGCATTGTTTGTTCATTTATTTTTAAGAAAAATACTCAAACCCAAAATCCAGTAGGAATAGCAGAGATGATTTTAATGGCTATCTACTAAATTACAGACACAGTTTATTTGTTATCTAATTACACAAGCATCACGTTGGTCGTGGCTGTTCAAGTGTACAGGCCTGCAGTTCCAACTTCCATTGGTACTAAACTGCCCCCTGCTGGCACGATTTGTAATTGTTGAAAACATTTGGATTTTTAAAAAGGTTTATAAGGATGGAGATAATTTTTTTCATGGTACCCAAAACTGTGTTAATCCACTTCCTTGTACAAATGCTCATTACCCACAGACCTTTCAAAATTAATTTCTGTAATTACCCAGAAGGGAGCTGTGCTGGTTTAAGGCTAATTGGAATATTTTAATAGAGAAAATTATATTATAGGCTGTGAAAGGAAACAATGGTGATGTCTACTTCACTCATAGGCTTGCTGTTATGCTTAAGAAAGAACCCAAAACAAAAGATAAGTCAGTCGGGCTTGGGGCACGCTCTGGGATACTGCGTCTGGGGCTATCCTGCAACTTCTGGCTTCTTCTCTCCGACAAATTAATTTCACTAATCACTTTTCTTCTAACTCCTCCTCTGGCCGATCCTCAAAACCTTGGGGTAAGGTATAGGGGTGGGGAGAAGGTGGAAGGGTGGTTGGGAGCCCCTCCTGGGGTCTCTGATTTCTGGGAGGGGTGTTGTGTTTCTGTATTACCTTTACCTTGTATATTTCTGTAAATATTGCTGTATATAGTGTATATATCTGCTTGTACATTGTGCTGAGCTGTAAATATAGCTTCATCTAAACTTCCAGCCGACTGAGTTCTAGTCTGGGTCATTTTGCAAAGTGTGGGGGGGCGGGGAACTCCCTAACCCACATCATGAGCAATCAGAGTACAGGGAAGAAAAGATTATGTGGCTATTCAGCAAGTCTGTGCATAAGAGATAACACATTCTACCAAAACTTAAAACCATATAAACTCTTCATAACCAAATAATGTCACTTTTTTAAAAAAAAAAATCATAGATTAGTGAAGTTGCATTGAGGATTAAGATACTTGGTTTGGGTGGGGTTAGCATAATGTTAAGAACAAGTGTTGAAACTGATGTTTTTTCTTGGAGATTTTTTCCTTTGTTAGGCTACTTTTCCCCAGAGAACATTTACACAAGGATGTTGTGGGGTAAAAAATCCTCCCATATAAATAACATTACAAAATTTTATCTGAAATAATGACTCAGTTAATAACCTCAATTAAAAACTCAATGAGAAAGTTGATTTTGTGAGCCTAGCCCAAGCCTCAGCAGTCCATGCAAATGAAAATATTCATCAGGAGAAAGGTCATGCACAAGTTGAGAAAGCTGTGCCATATTTCCCTATAGGTCTTGAAAGTGTTTCTAATACGTCTGATTGCACTTCTCCACCATTTCTTTTTCTGCAAATTTCCTTTCTTGCTATTTCCTCTCTGCTAAATAGGAGCCTCCAGGATGCACAGAAAAGGCAATGTGAGCTAACACGAAGTCTCTTCTCATGTACACAAACACATGTGTAAATACATTGGTCCATGCCTCTTTAAATAAACATTTTAATTAAAAAAAAAAAAAAAAAAAGAGGAAAATAAATGGCACATAATTCTTTCCAGAAGTCCACAATGAACATGGTAGCAGTGATGAAACAAACTTGACGATTATGTTCATACTTCAGAGGTGTTCTGACAGTGAAAACCGTGACAAAGAAACTGAATCCACGAACAACAGATCTCACAATGCGTAGTCTCCTTGTTTTTTATTCACGGGATGTCTCTCTGCTTTGAAATACTTTCTGTTTCTATATTGCGGTGGTCATTTTCTTATTCTAAACACTGAGGGGGCTCTTGCCTTCTCACCTACATGTATAACTTTGATACCTGTAATGGCTTTGAAACCTGTTTCTCTATGAAATGCAAGTTGTGTTGGGCTGGTAGTTCCAGAAGTTATTGGGGAAAGAAGACATGACAGTCAGGCAACACAGCATTGTTAACTAAGTCAAAGATTTTCTTAGTAAACAAAGCCAAAAATGGATGTGAATTGAAAATAAAGACCAAGAAAGAATGAAAAAGAAAATTACAGAAGAAAACTACTAAAAAGTCATATTGTTTGTTGGTTTTGTCCCTTAGAACAGAATAATTAAATAAAGTGGCATGACACCACAAAACAATCAAAAACAGTGAAATAACAGTGTTGGATCAAAACCACTCCACTTTTCAGAGTACCTGTTTTTTTCTACATCGCAAATGAGTTCACAAAGAACTCAGTTATTCAACTCATACAATACTGTAGTCCTTTCAAGCAATTGCATTTATAGCAGGCAAAGCTATATATGTGATGTGGGTTAGGGAGTTACCCGCCCCCCCACACTTTGTAAAATGACCCAGGGTAAAACTCAGCCGGCTGGAAGTTTAGATGAAGCTATATTTACAGCTCAGCACAATGTACAAGCAAATATATACACTATATACAGGAATATTTACAGAAATATACAAGGTAAAGGTAATACAGAAACACAACACCCCTCCCAGAAATCCGAGACCCCAGGAGGGGCTCCCAACCACCCTTCCACCTTCTCCCCACCCCTATACCTTACCCCAAGGTTTTGAGGATCGGCCAGAGGAGGAGTTAGAAGAAAAGTGATTAGTGAAATTAATTTGTCGGAGAGAAGAAGCCAGAAGTTGCAGGATAGCCCCAGACACTGTCCCAGAGAGCGCCCCAAGCCCGACTGTCTTTTGTTTTGGGTTCTTTCTTAAGCATAACAGCAAGCCTATGAGTGAAGTAGACATCACCATTGTTTCCTTTTCACAGCCTATAATATAATTTTCTCTATTAAAATATTCCAATTAGCCTTAAACCAGCACAATATGCTTGGGAAGAAAAATATTGAGAACAGGAAGATGGGGGCTGAAGTTGAATTTAATAGACAATATAGACTAACACTCTCCAAAGGCACTTCTGGGAGAATAAGAAGTCACTTTGTGAAGTAGGCTTTTACTCTGTTCTGATTTACTCTGCTCAGGGTAGATTATTATAAACATATGTGGACACATCTCCCCAGAAACCTACAGGGAAGTGGTCATATACATGTTCGAGTGTCACAGTCACGTATGTGCAAAGCATAATTATAAAAAGCTTCAAGAATACACATGAAATATTTGGATAACAGGAATCAATGGAATGTAATTTGTGGGAATGCATATGCTTTAGATACTGCAAAGCATTACTAAACCCTCATAACAAACAATTGCTCAGGCACTCCCAGACACAGGCTACAAGATATGACCATAACCCTATGAATGAGTTTCAAAACATTCTTTAGCCAGCCCTTGTGTTTGTTACTGTGATCATTAGGCTATCACATGTGTGTTTGGACATTCTGAAATATTGCCTACTCTTATTTAGCATTTAAGAATATTATGGCTGACAACAGAGAATTAATACATACTCACACAAACAAAGGTTATGATGTAATTATTACGATGATCTAAAATCTTACTTTAAATGAAGATTTTTGTTTGTTTGTTTCAAGATTGATACAAATGCTCCAAAGCTTTGTAACACTGTACACACAGGAAAAACAACATATACCTTTTAGTAAGAACAGAAACATCTTAGAATTGAGAAAAAGAATTACTTCAATAATGGAACTGAGGAGCTTCTTATGCCTGTGGGACATTTGTCCCCCCACAGATGGCATCAGTTATGTATATCCATTCTCTCCTTTCTTAAAGTACTTGAAGTAAAAAGAAAAAGCTTTAAATGTAATTATTTAGCAAAAAGACAAAAAAGAGGGAAAAAAAGGAAAAAAAAGAAAAAAAATCTGTTTTCTGGCTAAACAACTATTCCCGTCCACCATTTTGCAAGCTGCCCCAGCATACAAACTTAAACATAGTTATTGAATCATTTTGTGGCTTCTCCAATTGATAACAAATTTTGCTCCTTCTTGAAGACTGAAATTCACCACTGTATATCAAAAATGCTTTAGTAGAAAAAGATAAAAGTTTATTATTTTATCATTCTTTTTTAGAAAAACATGATTTTATGCATTAGTTTACCTTAAAGATACTGTATTCAGTTTTACTTCCACAGTTCAATGATTCAGTTATTCAATTCAATCTTACTCACTGAGGTTATCAGCCAGCCAGCGATACATGCTTCTCCATTCAAGAGCCACATTTTCTACTCCACATTTTGAATACTACTGGACATACCTATATCCAGTCCCATATATAATCAGAACAAACATATACTGCAGCAAATAAGAACAGGATTCTGATTGTCTTGGGCAAATGCTTAAGTCATTCAGCACATAAAACTTGTCAGTTATCTGCAAGGTGCAGAAGTACTGAAAAGACCTGGGAGGTTTAGATTTACATTCTGGTTTAAGTGACATCACCTTGCAAAATGCCCCATTACTAGACTGAGTTGTCTGCAAAAATTCTTCCAAGGATTATATAAAGAAACAAATGCCCTTCATGCATACTCCAGGGCTTTTTTTGCAGTACCACAATACAAACTAATGTGGATACTGAGAAAACCTATGAACCTCCTTAAATTGTATCATACAAGCTTGCCGCTGTCATTTAGCAGCTGTAAATTTCTTCCAGTCATGTGTCAACCTCATTTCTGCAAAGTAAATATTTTGTATTTCTAAGCATTCAAGTGGAGCTGAGAACACGCTAAAGTTAACTACCACAGCAGAGAGAACGCATAGTGCAAAAGAAACTTTTTAAAAATAAATAAGAAAGGACAGAAGTGCAAGCGCATACACCCGCTCCCCCCGCCCCCCCAAAAAAAATCTATTCATGTTAACATCTTGAACAAGCAAAGAACTAAAGACAGAGTGACCCAACAAGCAAGAGATGGATCAGCATGAATTCTAGCTTACATTATCAATTTTCCTACACACTCAGCAAATACATTTCTGCCTCAGTTTTCAACAATATGAGTAAAATACTGAATAAAAAAACAATAGCAGCAACAAATTAAACAGGAACATTCTGAAGACACAAATAACATTTCAATTCATTCCACAACAGAAACAGAAGTTTAATATTTTTTCTCTGCTTTGTCATCTTGCATCTTCTATTAATCATACTCCAACTAAACAATGTTAAAGACTAAATATATGAGTAAGAACATAAGTTGATATAATAGAGTGCTGAGCTTCTGAAGTACAAAAGACAGATGCTATTTCAGCTGGTTGAGAAAGCAAGTTTTCTCACCTATTAGCTCGGCTGCCAAGAGTTTAAGCACCTTGTTGGAATAGATAAGACTCATTTCTCAGACAGATAAATCATATTCAGAAAGCAAACACAAGCTTAGGCTCCAGCTCAGGAGCCAGGACTGTCTTGGCACTGGATCCCAGCTAACCAACGCCACCCTGGGAACAGCTTAGGACTCCTTTCATGCTAATGGTGCTAGTCACAGAGACTCCTATTTGGCTTTACAGCTGCCTGAAAAACACGGTACCAAAATGCTCAAACTCATCTCTTCAGAAAAGCTAATTTGGCTCAGAGTATCAAGCTGTCATAGTTTGAGGGGTCCCAGGTTCCCCTAAGAAAATTACAGGGACCAAGACGCGTCCCAAGGGACAGATCTGGCCATCCCAGGATGCTGCAATATTGTTATTCCATTCTGGTATCACAGCATATTAAGCCAGTCCCTGGGCAATATTGCTCTCTCTCCCTCTCTGCCTCTTCTCCCCAGGAAGAGCGCACTTCCCTCCTGATCTCATGGTCTGTGTGTGGGAGATGGCTGCTGGCTGGCAGGGAATTTTGAGCTGCGTCATGCACCCTGCTGAGGCCTTGTAGGGCCAAGATGGGGGGGAGCAGTTGTGGCCTACTCTCAGGCATGCCAAGGGTGGAATGGGTGGAGGATTCTAGGTGGATTTAGTCCGATAGACTTGGCTTAGCTTGCGGATGTGTCCATTCTACCATTCTACCATTGCCTTTTGCATGTATGCACTAGTAAATAGAACCTCTCTTTAAATTTCCCATCAGTGTGCAGTGTTGGCATTCTTACTCTCTAAAAGGAGTAAAAGTCACTCCTGTCGTCCAGTCCTGGGTTGCTCGTGGCCTCAAACTATGACACAAGCAAACTTGAGTCAATTAAGGTTATTTTTAAAATATCTTTTTAAATCATATTTTAAAAAGTCACAGAGATAAATCTAACAACTACCAGGTTGAATCGCTTAGAAAACTTTAAGACACATTCAATTGAAGACATGAAAAGACTAAATCAGACACAATGTTTTATTCTGCAAATTGTATTTACGTGTTCAGAGCAGTGGTATATAATAGCAGAACTTGCAGTGAAAGCCTAATTTGTGCCTTGTATTTAGCAGTAAGTACCAGACCACATGTTTAGAAGCCATTGGGAGTGTAAGGGGCCCATTGCATCTGGTTCTCTTTAAGATCTAGGTCTTGTTGCCTATATATATGTGGACTTCAGCTCAGTTTCAGATAAGGTAATTTCCTACATTAAGATGAATAATAACGATTCTTTAAAAAAAACAAACACAACACAGCAATCTTCTTTACAGATGATAAGAAAGGTAGTGAATGCTGAGAAACTTGGAATACTACCACATTAAAAACATGTAAACTTTTTGCTGAGAGAGTTGATAAGAGTTGGTAAGAGAGCTTAGTCAACACAAATGCCCATATGTCTAGACTGCTGAGTACAACCACAATTTGCACATAAAGCATGAATAATCTGTCTTATTCCAAACTGAGCAGACACAACACCATTTTTGACCAGAAATAATTTGTCTTACCCACATAAATATGCCATACTCTCTAAAAGTCAGCATAGCTACTCAACTGAACAAAACGGTAGGATTTGAGGGGGTTATGGATGCCTACAGATTCTGTTTTTAAAAGCTTTTCAGCTTTCTCAGAATTATAGTTTTCAGGGTTGATCTGAATGACGACTGTCACATTTCTTTTCAGTATCAAAGATTGTCTTCAACAGATCAAATCCAACAGGGGGATCAGTTTTTAGTGGGGTTCCTTTTGTTTTCTTTTGAATGGAAAAAACTGATCTGTGAATTCACAACTGTTCAGTTTCTGAAAGTATGTTATTCACAAGAATACAGAAGATACATCAGTATTTGCTAACTTGAGGACAACCTTTCAAAGTATTTGGCCAACTCACACATATAAATGGCTAATGTAGATTTTTAAACTGCTTTCTTGCAGTTCAAACAGCATACCAGCAAGATTACTATCTAAATAATTTAAGAAATCTGTGGTATTTTCCTGTGCTTAACATCACGGTTCTTTACAACTACAGATTTGAGGCCACCGAAGTTATGAGCTAGTCTCAGAGTCTTGTAATTCTTCCATATCAGTCATCTGTTTGGGCTGAAATTTTCCAGTCATACTGTCTGATTCAGGCTTTCTTTTTCTGGGGAAAGGAAGAGGAGATAGGAGGGGACTAAAAAGGAAAGACTTAAGCAATAATACCTCAAACATTTCTGAAGTTGACAGAAATATTTTCTTCCACCCAAAAAAAAAAAAAAAAAAAAAAAAAAAGGTCAGTCTTACAGTTATTTTATCGGGTTACTGTACCACTTCTACACCTTAAAGCAATGATAAAATCTGTTAGGAGTGTCTAAAACTAATTCACCAGAAGCCAAATTTATAAGACTTGGAAAAAAACAAGAATGACAATAAACACAAGGTGTTCTTAGCATAGCTAACGCTTCCAACAGTGATTAAAGATGATGCAGAAATTGTAGAAAATGGAAACTAATCTTTATTATATTACCAAAATTGTTAGGTTTACCTTCTGTAAACAAGAATGCAATAAGAATGTTTTTAAGCTCTGTTTATTTTTCTGAAAGTTTTCAATGCCACAGTTCTTTAGTATTAACGAGAAAATATTGTTGTATTCTTGCCAAGAGAAATTAGACAAAATATTGCCGAGGAGCTCCATAACGCAGCTGACAGACAGAAAGCCAAGACCTTGTCATTCTGAGAACACTGACAGGATTTAAATATACAGCAGCAGACCCTGGGGTCACGATACCCACTTTACCTGCAAAATTAAAAGATTTTGACCTTGACACCAAGGCAGGGTGAGGCCACCAGCCCTAGACAGTTGGATTCCTTGGGCAGCAAAGATAAATTGTGACACAATCAAGTGATGCTCCAAAGAGGGGGGGGGAAGAAAGGATGTAAGGGATCTGGGTTCATAAACGCAGAACAAAGATGAGACCCAGAGAAAGCAGAGTTTTTAAAAATGGCTCTTCTCACAAATTTTACAAGCAGAGTTCATTCTTGGACTCTTAAGATGTGCTTTTTAGCTTTAAGATTGTCCCAGCTTTCAAGCAGATTTTTAAAAAATACTTTAATGGCATTTGCAAATGCATCAAGACAGCAGAGTTTTTGTAACTCAACCCATACTGACAGAATACACACTACATAGTACACAAATTGAGTAAGTGCTTTGAAAAAGGCTGGCTTAACACAGAAATCCACTAAGGAATCCTACCACTTCCACATGAAACTTAGCAAGGAGTATCTCTCCTATTTTACTATCTCTATTGTTAGAGCTACATCATATTTCTCCTCAGCTCTTACTACTTTTCCTAGTTTTGTCATTTCATCTAGCATCTTTTCATGTTTTCTCCCTTGCTTTGTATCACTTTCAATCACAGTCTGTAATGTGGGTAGCTCTTCTTGCTACCCATTTCTTGCACCCTATGCTCTGCTTTTTCTTTTCTCTCCTAGGTCCATGTGTTACTTTGTCTTTCCCTTACAGCAGCCACCTATATTTTGAATAGTCTCTTACTCAAATCCCATTGCTTTTGACTGGCTCTCTGTTACTGGCCTCCACTTCAGTATCATCTTCTTATGCCTTGCTGCCCAATCTTACCAAAAAAAAAAAACAAAACCAAAAACCAAACAAACAAACAAAAAAACAACCCCAAAAACAAAAACAAAAACAAAACAAAACAAAACAAAAAAAAAAACCCTGCACCTAAAATATACTGCAAAGACCAATCCAGGCTGCAGCAAGTTGGCAAATGTGACACTTGTGACTTTCCTTTGTACTGGAATTGTTTTGCTGTGCAAAATTCCAGCTTCCATTTGTAATATAAGGTAGTCAGTCCTCATTTTCTTCCAAACCCACTCCTAACACAGAAACATGGACACAGGTTTTGTGGCATGCTGAGTACTCAGACTCATTTTCAACCCTCAATGATCCTACAGTGTCAGAGGAAACAGAAGCAGCACTGCCATCACCAAACCTAAAGTCAGGTAGAAGGCATATGTATGGAAGTTTGCTCCATTCCTCAGAAGTTGGGAGCATAAAAATATTTCCATTTGTAGACTCACATACTACCTCCACACTGGTGCAAGGATGCACATACACAGCCCTTTCTAAGCTAGACTCCTCTTGGACAAAAATCCTCAGGCTTTTTGTTCCACTGTTTTACTCATCTTTCTCTTTACAACACATATAATAAACTAGATTATCTAAGTGTAGCAACATATCCATTTTGTTAAGATCCTATGATGGTCTATTTTAACAATCCACACTTTGCAATCTCTTTATGTACACTTTCAACATTGTCCAAAACCCAAGAATGATGAACTCACTTAACCACACTATAGCTTCTTTTTTTTTTCCCCTAAATGTTTAGATGCTGTTAATAGTGATTGAGGAGAATGCAACAGTTTCAGTTAAACAAAATCCATGGAGAGCAAGCATGACTTTCAATACAAAATTACACTTAGAATAAAAAATTTAAATGCAAAACCTTGGAATAATCTGTCAGAAAATACTGAAATGCACTGATGCAGAAAAGAAATACCTGAGAAGAAATGGCCTGAGAAGCTTAGAATAATTTCTTTGAGTTGCAAGAGCGCATAGCACAAGAGAAGGAGCTACCCAGTTCTACCAGTTCATGGCCCATTGTGGCCGTTTGAGTTAGATTCCTACCTCAGAGAAACTTGGAGGTGGAAGCTCTAAGGCAAACATTCTGGGGATAGGCCATAGAATGGCAATAATGGATAAGTTAATATAATCTCATTGGAGCACCAAAAGCTTTATGTCTGGAAGCACAGTTTGTACTGTCCCCTTGCTGCTTCCGCCGCTTCGCCTGCGCCTGCTGCTATCTTCCCCTGCCGCTGTTTTGGCTGCTGCTGCTGCTGCTGCTTTCGCCTCCGCTTGACCCCTTCCCCATCTTCCTTCAGGTTGTTAGTTGTATTTTTTCCCCTACACTGTTACATTCAGTTTAAGAAATATAATTTTTTTTTCTTGACTTCACAAAAAAATACGTGTTGTGGTAAGTTTATTCTACCAGGGGAGGGATCCACCCTAACCTGGTACACCCATGAGGAACTTCTCCTTTGACTTAGTCCATACAGACTAAGTACCAGAAACTCAGGCTAAATGTGATTTGACAAGAGCTAATATTACTGTGGAGTCACCCTAAGCAGCTAAAGATACTGTGCTAGAAAGATCAGGCCTTTCCTACAGTCCTGGTAACTTATTCCA
This sequence comes from Ramphastos sulfuratus, assembly GCA_013399055.1. Lineage (NCBI taxonomy): Eukaryota > Metazoa > Chordata > Aves > Piciformes > Ramphastidae > Ramphastos > Ramphastos sulfuratus. Next base: position 19,070 of record WBNM01045843.1, read on the forward strand.
AACAGTCTTGATAATCATCGGTGTCTGTTGCTAGTTTCAAGACAAGGTATGCTTTTCTAAGCCATCAGGATGCAATGTCAGAATCTGAAAAAAAACCAACTTTTTGTCAGTCTTTATAGCATAGTAAAAATATGTAAATCCCATCGCTAAAAAACAAATTAGCAGCATCTCAATTTTGCTAATCATTACTTCACTATTCTTGCATCCGAGAAATACAGGCATTAAAATCCATTACACCTCAGGATGCTTACATATTGAAATCAGTGTCTCAGACTGCTGGTCCAGTAACTTTATGATAGACACATAAATTGATGTCATTCTAGCAAGACAGAGGTGAAGAACAGAAGCTTTGTAAAGGATGACCCCGGTTGTCAGTCCAGTTACAGGAAATTTTGAACCAGTAGCATGACAGTAGCTAAGGTGTTTCAGCCATGTCAAAACAACAAGCCCCTTCTCTTTTCTCAGATGGAGACGTACAGCTGGGGCTCATTAACAGTTGATAAAATGAAGATTCAGCAAGCAAATAATTCTCACTTCATCATAGGCAATTGTTTCTGTTAAAATAGAGTTAACAATTTTATATTGTTCAGCAGGCTCACAGAAAATGCAAGGCAGCATCTGTGGTGAAGGGCCCAAATTCTATTTGGGACACAGATCCTGGATATCCGCCTGGGCACCCATCTTGCCCCCCCCCGCCCACTCCTCCTTTCCCCACCTTCTTCCCGGGTAGAAGAAGCGGGAAAGCAGACAAAAGGCTTGGCGCCTCACAGTCTGCAGAAGTCACGATGATGGACTTGTGACTTCTGCCTCTTTTAGTAAGGTAACTTGAGATTGGTTACATATATGTCTTTTGTCTGTTGCTATTGGTCAAAACACTCGGCCAAAATGCTTAAAACCCCCAGACAACTCATTTGTGTTTGCTGCTGTTACTGCTTTACTGCTGTTAGTGCTATTGCCTGTCTGCTACCTTCTGCGCTGCTTAGATTAACGTAGCAGGGGATTTGTTTCTCCCCCACACTCAAAACAGCGGACCCGATCNATCACAGTGCAAACATTGTTTTGTTACATTCTTACCATTTTGATTCAAAATGCACAGCCTTAGCTTTTAAAAAATACACGCTTAATATCTTAGCTTTGATAAGCACTGGAACATATCACCATTTACAAATATCGTAGCATGATCCTTGAGGTCTCCTTCCAACCTTACCATTCTATACTATGATTCTATATAACTACTATGGAAAATCCTTGAGGCAGAACTTATCAGAACAAATCAACGTGGTAAAAAACCCGCTCTGGTTTTATCATTATCTTTTCACTGCAAGAGGCAAAAGTTTGTATTGCCTATTTTGTATCTGCCAGCAAATTGACATTTAATGTTTTGCTAATTTTTTCTCCATCAGATAAGTTTCTTGACCAAAAAGTGATACTTTCTAATCTTTAAATGTCAAAACTTCATTTATGTTTTTGTCTTCTGAACAGTGCAAGCCCATAAAGTCAAACTGTAGAAGGCTACAGAATCTCTCCAGGATTAATTATGCTTTTAATTAAATTAAAAGATTCCTCCTTACGTGACCGCCATATCAGTCCCATATGCACACTATCTCTTCTCAGCCTTGTCTCAGAAGACAACAGCCTCCCCATTAGAGAGCTAAACAATTTTCCCTTTTGTTGCATCTGCCAAGAGGCTGTTTGGAATTTAATTGCTGCCCTTATTTATGAATTATTACTGTAGGAACAGTTGTTTGTGTCACGAATATTCCGCAAATTTGAATTTTTATTGCAACACTTACTGTAGGAAAAGAAAGGACACAAAGTAGATTTTTGTTTTGTGCTGTTTTTAAAGACAAGTACAATCTGCTATGTAATTAATTTTTATACGTCCAAAACAAACTACTGCATCTGCATACTAAATACTGTACAAACTCAATATACACAAACATCTGCATGTGTATTTTACGTATGTATAGACACATGCATGCACACACAAACTTTCCGAGAGGTTAAACATTCTGGGGAGGTATCAGCAAGCCTAAAGAGAAGGAAATAAAAACAAATAAATAAAAGAGACAAACTGCAGGGGCATGCGGCACTGCATACACAGCAGGTAGAAAAAACCAAACCAAACAACAAACCAACCAACCCATAAATATTGTTCATTAATCACCTTCTTGAGTAGAGGCTGAATAAAACAAAGAAATCCCCAAAACTGAATTAGATATGGTCTGATCAAAACGCAAAGCACATGATGGAAGATAAAAGCTGTAAACAACATAATGGAGTTCTTAAGTGAAAGTGTGTTTGCAATATGGCTCTAGATAACATCCTTTTCCCTTTTTCTTTCTGAGCAGTCACAGCAGTAGCGTTAGTTTCTTATGAGCCTGTAACAAAATGTGAGGGACTGGAAATCAAACAACTGCATGCTGATGAAACAGAAGATAGATCACTGACAAGTAGCAATCTTTCATATCCCAGCAGTGTTTCTTAAAAGAAAACAAATGGGAATAGGTCAAGTCTCTCCCCCACACACCACCTTTTTCCTAATGCAGTTTGATTTACATTTAGTTTTGGCTTCGCACACTTAGTTTTATCATAGGTGGCTGAACAGGAAAGTGGTAAATGGCATCCATCTCTTACTAAAAACTACAAAGCACATTGTATTAGCTGTCTGTAGAGGTCAGGGACCACTAGCTCATGAGAAATCATGTGCTGGGAAATGCAGTAACAGTATCAAGGACATGCAGTGCTCCTCTGGGCCAGCCATCTCCCTTTTCTTGTGGGGGCCCCACAGGAAACCTGCAGGTCCAGCACCACCAGCACCACCAATACAGGCTTTCAAGTGGGGTGAACAAGAGTCAGACAGCTTCTGGGCAATGGGAAGGGCATGGTTTCTTCTACAGATAGAAGTGAAGAGGCATGAGATATGACCCTCAAATTTAATTTTCCAGATTGGGCTTATATTGGTTAAAATTAAGGTTGGCATAAGACACAGAAATGGATGAAATCCCTATTTTCCAAGCAATTTCTGTTTGTATAAGGAGTGTCAGAGTAGCAGTAAGGTCAAGTAACTTAGTATCAATGAAGCCTCATTGTAGAATAACTGGTTTGAACACACTTCACAGTTCAGGAGTCTGTAGAGCAACATCTAATCAAGAAGAAAAGAGGAAAAAGAGGGGGGGAAAAAAGACTGAAAACCTCATGAAACCTCATGAAATCTGAAACCAAACCCTCTCCAGACAAGCCCCATCATTTAGGCAACTGCAAGTACTGTCTTAGGCCGTTACAAGGTCACATGCACCTCAAGAACAACTGAGATGGTAGAAACAAAACAGACAGTAATTACAAAATGATGCAGATAAAGGAACAACATATAGAAGTCTAATGTGTTTAAGAGGATTGCTTCTGAAAAAAGAAAAGATGCCTTCTATTTCATATACCTAAGATTTTTTTTATTTTAAAATTAAGATATGTAAAGCACTTGGTCCTGTAAAGACTTGGCAATTCTTCATTTCAAATTCTTTTTTAGGACTTTAAATACCTTCCTTATATAAGCTGTCAAAGCCCAACAGCTTTCTTTGCAATGGCTATTCCTGTCCTACCAAGTGACTCATGTTTCATGTTTTAATGTAATGTGCTGAACAGTTGTCTAGTGGAGTGGCATTTGCTTTTTATGCCATTAATTACCTCTGCATTTTCACTGAAATCAGGCAAAATTCCATTCATGTTTTTTTCTACAATGTCTTCCACTCCAGCATGCAGATGACACTGAATTATTGAAAATTGACTTCAACTGTGCACAAAAATGCCAAACATCTACCCTCCTCCTAAAAGATTTGTTCTACTCTGCAGGACAGAGCATCTAATCAGGTGTCTTCAAGGCAGATGACACTAACTATTCTGTAATTCTTTTACTGGAAAGGTTTATCAGTTAGAAATGAGACTGTTATATTTACTAGAAATACAGGGACTTCAGTCATCCGCAAACTCAATGCCCAAGGACTCCCCTACTTAATCTTTCTGGCACTGTGAGGTGTGCCCACATTTACCATGACTATCATACAGATAGAAAGGAAGACAAGACTTCAAGAAATGTGATTTCACATTTCTACACATTGTTAGTTCAGGATTACTTCCTTAAACAAGACCTTTTCACAGACCAATACTCTGGGCAAACTTTGGTGTAACAGACTCCAGTTCCATTTTGAAAGCAAAGAGGAATTCAGACAGTTCTTGTATAAAATTTTCTCTTTCATTTCAAAGGTCATTCACGCACTAAAGTGCCATCTGTTCATGCCATAATGAAACTTTTTAAAATAACTGCATATTTTAAAATTAATGTCATTATGGGAGAAATAACAAATACAGGAAAAAACATTAGAAAAGACAATTTGAAAATCCTAAGATAAATATTCAAAAATTATTTTGAAGAGCTGTTTTATAGAAAAATGTAAAATATTTTTAATTTTAATTTAAAACTTACTTGAGTTTCCGAAAATTCTGAAATGTGGCCATTTCTAAACTGAGGGACAAAGTTCAGATTCCTGTTTTGCCTGAGTTCATCTTAGATTGGAGCAGCACATTGTGGAAAGGACAGACATGGATTACTCCAGAAGAACTTCAAATAAATACAAATATGAAGGGATGGAAGAAACAGACTACTTTTCATCCCAGGGCAAAAACCTCTGTAACTTCTTAGAGCCATCTGGATATCTGAGAGCAGTAAGAGAAACTCACACAGCACAAGCTGTATCTTGGTAACCACAGAAAGATACTTTCCATGATGGGGACAACTGCCACACCCTCCTATTATTCATTCAAGTGATTTCCCATTCTAATGTTATTTCCTGTCAATTTTTAAAACTATAGCTTGTCTTTGGTTAACAGTAGTCAGTAGTCCTCCTTCATAAGGCTTCCAAAGGCTCCCTGTTGGATTGTTATAGCCATGCAAATGTCACTTGATTTTGATCTACTTTGATAGATCAATAGAGAATACTCACTTAGAAGTAATTCTAACCTTATCAGAATGCACTGGTTATGTGATACTGCATTAGGAGAATTCTTAAAACAAAGGTAAACATATTAAGGGACTTTTTTTCCCCCTTTCTTTCATTTTCTTTTCTCTCTTTCTTCGTCTTTCTTCTTTTTTTAACATCTCCCACAGAGTGAATTATTCCAATAACCTTAACATTTTCTCATCATTCACCTCCCAATACTTTTCTTAATCCCTTCATTTACAGATTTTCCCTCAAAATTATCTGATAAGGAAATGATAATTCAAAAACACTACAGAAAAGAAGGAAACAAACGAAGCGTAAAGCATATGTTTATTTTCATATACACGTACAACTAGTTTGATGCTCACCCAAGTTTTATTTCTAGGGCAAATATTACTATTTTGAAAATTACCTCTGTCTGCTAAGACACAATAGGCCTGGTCTCACTTTTAACACGCTCATGAAATTTCACCCAGAAGCAGCATTCAGCCATAGCAGAGCCAAATTACTGAAGTTCTCATTACATTCAAGCTGGTGTAGAGTCATGGTTGATATACGAGTCCGTCACTCTCAGCATTGATTTGCAGAGCTCTCTGAATGTCTCTCAGCAATACAGTCCCCTTAAAGCATTTTCCCCTTCTCTCTGTCATACATCATGGCTCAAATTGTCAAGTCTTATTTAAATTTCTTTGTTGTATTAAAAATATTTGTCAGGTATATCATTATGTTTTAGCTATGCATCTTCTCTCCCCTTGAAAAAAAAAATCAAATCAAATCATGCCAACTAAAAGAAGAACAGAAAAACAGCTAACATTGACATGTAAGTTCTCATGTAAGTTCTATCATAATGAGGAATGTTAAAGAAAACTATTACAGATGTATTTTGCTGAACTGTATTGTTTAAGCAAAGGCTTTTTTTTGCGCCCCATTGCAGACATTGCACATGTAAACAGCATGGGGATCAATGTAAATTAATTTTTCACTACACTCTTCATGCTCTAAGTAGACTTACACAGAAATAATTGCATCATCTGCAGGTAAAACACACATAAAAAGAATAAGCCTCCCATTTCTTTTAAGATCCACCATCTTAAAAACACCTGCTTTGTTGTATATAGTGACAAATACAACATATTAAACCATAAATTCATTCTTCAGCAAAATTTCAGCATGTAAAGTCACATAAATAATTATTGACTTGGTAGAAACTGCAGTGGTTTAATTCTACACAAAACATCACAGGACTTAGGGAAACTGCCCACTTGGAGTGTTTACCAAATTTGCATGCACCTGCACTACATCTTCAGTCAGATACAAGCTTTGTCAAAGGCCAGATGTATTCAATTGATAAAGTGCTCTACTCAAGAAGTACAGCAAAGCTGGTGTTTGCCTATATAATACTGAGTTAAAATTTAAATGTCAAAATTAACTATCAATATCAGTTTTGATCAGCAGTGATTACTTTAGCTGACACATGATGGTGCTCTTGTGAAAAAGGCCCTAGGCAAACACCAAAATTAAACTATAGCATCTCCTGAATGCTTTACTGGTTTTAATCATGACTTTGATTACAAGACTTCTTTTTTACTTGCAAGTTTTGGTTACTGTCGAAGAGGCAGAACAGAAAGAGAAATCTACTTACAATCATTCCCACCCCATGGAAACTGATCCAATAGTAACATGAAAGTATTTACCTAAAGAATATTTGCTACTTATTTTAGTATGACTAAATCAGATTTCTGTTTGTAAGCAGAAATACCAACAGTTCAAACCCTAACACAAATTCAAGACAGGACTAAAGCCTTGCTCAAACAACCTTCTACTTCATCAGTCCCACCTTAAATGGCTTCATGAATATTCCTTTCGATAAAGCACCATGAAGCTTAATATTTTTACCTTTACTTTTAAAAATTCCCTCCAGTCAAAAAACACTGAAATCCCACTTCACCTATAACAGCCATGGTTTTTTTTTCCCCTGCCAATTCCCAACTGCTGATTAGCATGTAAAGCAATTAGATTCAACAAGATTAAATTCTCAGTGTCACTCAGAAACACCAGTATGGTCAATGGGACTTGTAATAAATGACATTCAGAATCAGATCTTGAAGTCACTTTGTTTTGCATAATGAAGGAATCCTGATAAACAATTTTTAAAACAGGGAGAATGCTCTCTTGTATGAACCAAAGGCAAATATATGAAATCAATTAACTTACTGAAAGATCACACTAATTAATTATAGTAGAATATATAATATATTATATANAGTTTTTCTGTGGCAGACTTCATAAACCTTTTGAGTGCTTCATGATTTTATAGTCATCTCTAGGGAGAGGGAAAAAAAAAAGGAAAAAATACTTAAAAACATACTCCTGAAATGACTCCACAATAATACTGATCTGAGCATAGGCTCATCTGGAAACATACACTGCTTAGTAATCCCTCGCAAGCAAAATTTGCTTTAGTCCTATAACAAGATAATTGAAAAATGTCAATTCCACTCTGATATAATTAAACAACATTAGATCAGTATCCAAAAATAATACTCATTTGGTAGCAGACTGGCACTTTTTATAATATCTGTCTTCACCTGCAACCTCTTGAGATTCTTTCATTATAGTGAATGCATTAGAAATCTAATTGAAAAATGTCCTTTTTAACAGTTTCACTTCATCGTTTGAGATTTTGAAATAAGATTGTGAGTACAAACTATAATTTGCTGTCTGTGCTACATCAAAATCATTGATCATGTTTGCTAGAAACACAAATCAATACAGCACACAGACTGTAATAGACTAGAAATATTGAAACATACTTTATATTCATAACTATGGATATAAACTAGGAAATATAGCTAATTCAGGAAGCTCAAGAACATTTTTTTTTTAATAGAATAATATTAATGGCAGGGGGAACACACTCTTTCAGTTGACTAACAAGGACTGATTTCAATAGTCTATTTTTCTCCAAGAATCTCACTTTTTCTGGTATTTCTGCATGACAGGCTGTATTGCATGTTGCAGAACATCCAAGTTTGGCAACAACACATTTTCTGAAGCACCAACAAGAAAAGGAATGGGAAGGAATATGGGAAGATAAGTAATTGGCAATGAAATAAGATCTATGAAGAGATTAGCATGAATTCATTCTGGAGTTTCATATGCAGAATATTAGAAAGTAAGGTGATAAAAAAAAGAAAATTGAATGCAACAACTTGCAGGAAGAGTCTTATTTTACCTATTCCTTTCACTAAGGAGTCAAATGGAGATGAAAGAGACCTGTATCCTGAGAGATGAGGTGGTAAAGCTAAGGAAGTTATTTCAGCTCTTCGACTGAGTTTTGAATAGTTTGGAAAATGCTCTACTCTACATTGGCCTAAAGGAACAGCACTACTAAGGAGTAATACTAACTCAGTACTTCACACTTTCAGGCATGAGGCTTCATCCATATAATCTATAATCAAGCAGTGCATGAAAAAACATTAATAAGCATGTGATCATGTGACAGTTTGGGAGTTCCCCCGCCCCACCCCCCCCCCCCCCCACCTCCCGC
>WBNM01045843.1:27925-77547 GCA_013399055.1 Ramphastos sulfuratus
GGGGGGGGGTTAGAAGAAAAAGTGGTTAGTGAAATTAATTGGCAGAGAGGAGAAGCCAGAAGCTGCTAAACAGCCCGAGACAACAAGCCCGACTGACTCATCTTTGTTTTGAGTTCTTATTCCTAAACATCTCAGCAAGCCTATGAGTGAAGTAGACATCACCACTGTTTCCTTTTCACAGCCTATAATATAATTTTCTCTATTGAAATATTCCAATTAGCTCAAACCAGCAGAGATTAGCACAGTGGAACTCTGCCATAACACAAAACTTGAAATACTTACCCAGATCCTACAGCATATATAAGCTAGTATATTAAGTCTTCTTGTCTTCCCTGATCTTTTAGATCTCCTGTGACCACATTTTAAGCATCCACCATATTCCACACCCTACCACTTAAAATATAATTTATTAGAGCATTTTATTCCACCAGAAAATCTGAGGCAGAGTGTGGTTCCCCTCCATGGTTTAGGAAACAAAAAGGAAAGGTGTATAATATGTCACCATAAAATCCACCAAACACACATTTGCAATACAAACTAAGCCAGTCATGTTTTATAGGGATCCAATGAACTTAAGACAGACTACAAGTACTTGGGCTTTTGCAATCACTTGTTCAGAGGACAAATTGAATTGACCTGCATCCATATAATTCATCAGTGCTTTAAAAGAAGCATCAAGTAGTGTCATAAAAGAATAAACTGTTGACATTTAAATAGTTCCCGGCAGAGGGTGAATGCATTTGTATCCCAACAGGAGAAAGATTTTATGCCACTCTTCAATTCAATAAGAAGACGTAACTGGTATGTTTGAAAGGGATCATTGTCAGGTACAGTTTTACTACACTGACATCATGTAATCCTTTGTTCTCTTAGACTGTATTGTGGAAGAACAAAGGATTGCAATAATTTCTTCAGGCTTAAAGCACATGGATCAGACCTGTCTTTCACTGGAGCTACTGACCTCATGCACGAATACAGACAGAAGCTGGACTTCATGCAGCTGGCTAAAGCTGCTCAGGCAAAACTGAAATACCACCAGAAAATTATGGAAATTAATCAGAATAGCAGGAGAAGATTATTACAGTCCTTTTGTTTCCAGTAGTGAGAAAATGTCATAAGAGTATGAAGCCTCGCTCTGAGGTGACACAGTCAAGACACAGTGCTATGAATTCTACCAAGGCAAACTTAATAGGAACAGTGGTCAGGTGAAAGCAATTCAGAAAGTATTGTCACTGTTATTAAGCTGGTCTAATGGATTTGCAACAGGACAGAAGGAAAGTTTCCTCTACCTTGAGTACGTACATGATTAGTACTTCACAACAACTTCTAAGTAAATATCAAAGAGAAATCCCAGAAACTGCCTAAGATCCAATCCATATGCACATGACCATCCTAAGGACAAGCTAGACTTCATTTCTTTTCCTAAAGGATCACACCCAAGGGTACATTAATCCTTGGGACACTCCTAGTCAAATGGATAGCCATAAGTTGTAAGCACCACTTTTTCACCTCTTCTATTCCTTCAAATAAATCTTTAAGACAGCTGTAGTTGTGTTCATTGCTACGCTTACCCAACTGTCACATCAGGAACTGATAACTGTAACATAATCCAGTCAGATCACACAAGGCCAGCTAAAAGCTGAAGCCAGTGCAGATAAACAGTTGCTTGTTTAATTTTGCTATATGTTGGCAACACAATCAAACTTCTCTGTATATTGGCCTCTAGCTATACAGTGCTTTTCAAATGTCATCTGCTGTTTAAAGCTCTACACAGGTTACCCTTTGTTTGCTGGCAAATATCCATCTAACGCTATGCAGTATCATGGTCTTTAGAAAAAACATTAATGATCAGGTGGTTTCCATAAAATACCTTCAAGTTCAGAGCTCACATAGTAGAAGGGAAAGCCTGCCAAAGTTACCAGCACCAAATCTACATTATTTTCTCCTTACATGATAGAGAATGGTAGGCATAGGGCTTATCGTGAAAATTGGTTAAGCATCCTTCCATGAGATTGTCAAGGTTTTCTTTGAGATGTGTATTTTTCAAAAAGCATCTACAGTTTCTGACTTTCAGATTTTAAAGAGGAATAATCTCAAATATATATTCCTCGCTGATGCTCCCTCCTTGCTTCTAAAAAATATTTCCATTTCTAATCAGGTTCAAAAGCATTTTTTTTAATTGTCTGCAAAAACTAACTGTACAGACATAAATTTATGATAACAGAATTTTCCCAGACAATTTGATTATCTGGAAGAACACTAAAAGATTAGTTATCTCCAGCTATGGCCTCACTATAAATTTAGTCAGTCAGATGCAAAAATACCCACATTACCGTATTTTTCAAACTTGTTCTATCTCCTTCTGACAGTCTCAAGTCCACTAAAAATTGTGTAACTTCTTCATATTTAATTATTTCTATGAAGACAAGATTTGCAAGTTTAAAAAGAAGTTGTTATATAATATCCTTTTGTTAAGCAGTTTTGTGACCTCCTAATATAAAAGGCTTATATTTGCACAAGTTCATGATTTGCTATCACAATAACTGGAAAATAAGTCAAATATTTTGGAGCATTTTAGCTGTTTTCATTTACTGGAAGGGAACATTTACTTCATTCCAAATAAAACACTGTAGATAATATCTACAATGCAAGTAAAGAGCAAGCCAGTCTTATCTGAAGAGTTTACCAAAATAATCTTCCTTCTCTGCCTCCAAGTGTACATACTATTATGTGAAAAAAGCTGGACACAAGTACAGACACACACAACCTCTGCTTTTCATGAATACAAATCACTGGTACTCTCATCAACATCTAAAATGAAATCTTTAAATCCCAGGGAACAGCTTGAGAAGCAAAGTGTCACAGCTATTTCTCCTATGGTGCATATGATATTTTGGTAAAGAATTATCAAAAGAGAGTAACAAGAAGCTATTAATTAAAACTCTAAGTTCAGCTACAGGTGTGAGTTCTAATACAAGTAAGTATATCAGAATTCTCACCTTAAGTTAATTTTTTCCCCTAAATCCACCAACAGAGGTCAATCATCACAGTGCTGTTCTCCTTTTTTCAGCACAATAATAAAATGCAACTTCAGGAATCTGATGCAGAAGTGATCTATCAAAATATCAAGATTTGCCAAAACCCCTGACATTGAGATTAAGAACTCTTGGCTACTTTTTTTGCAGGCATTTTTGTAATGAGACAGTAGGTCTCAATCAGTTCTAACTGCAAATCAAGATAAACAGTTAAGCATTACAGGATGATTAACTTTCTGCATCACAAGACAATGAATGAAGAGATGTAAATGGAGAAAGAACAAGCAGCCCAAACGAGTTTACTAATATAGTGAAAAGATGGTGTCATGCTTCTGTCTTGTAAGCAAAGCAGGGTTTGGATCAGGAAACAGTGGAATAAATTAACCATTTCAAGTCAGATCACATTGCTTTGCTCACTAATATGGAGAAAAATCATTCTTCTCTTCTTTTAAAAGAGACCTGAGGAATTCCAGAGGTAGGCACACAGAACATCAGGTTTCTATTTTGATAGAATGGGATTAACAAATCATCATTTAAGGACATCTATTACAGGTCAAACTACAAGTCTGTCTGCAGCACAATATCACATTTCTGACCTGCTCACATCAGATTCCTTGTGAAAAGGGGTATTAACAGCACAGATATAGAGGGATCTTTCCATTGATACGTTCACTTCAGCACCCACCAGTCTCTGCCTTGGGAATTTCCTGAGCTGAAGGCTGTATTCGTCTTAAAATTTATCATGACTTCTTTTTCAAATCAGCAGTCACATGAGTCTAAGACATGACAAATCTGATGTTGTCTTCTTCCCTCAGGCCTTACTTTTCAATTTTCCAACTTCCTAAGTGCAACTAACAGTACAACAGCAACACAGTGTTAGAAATGGATTAAATGGATTCCACAGCTCCACTCCACTTACCAAAGACTGATGAAGTAGAGATATCAGATCAGACCAGCCATATGGTACCTGGTGAGGGAAAATACTCCAAATTCCAAGGTAACTCCTGCCAGGGTAGACCTGCCAGCCTACAACAACTACCCAGCATCTTGAATCCCATACATATGAACAAAAAAAAAAAAAAATTAAAGATCACCAAATTAAAGTATTTGCTCATCTTTTTATACATGTATCTTTTTTCCGCAGCAAGGAAAATGAAGATCAGCATTCAAACCTATACACACAAGTTGCTATACTTCTGTGTAGCTCAACCACAGGTATGTGGAATTTCTCCCTACCTCAAGTGTCAAGTGAACCATAGCTGCTTAATAGTCTTCAGAGAGTACTCACACAAGCACAGAGCATAGACACTACCTGGCTCACACTTGGAAATTTGCTTAGGTGCCTGCACCCTTAACAGAAGCTGTTCAACAGCCTGAGAGGTCTTCAGACAACCCAGGTCTCTACCAGCGCAGACACAAAGTCCATAAAATCTTTTAGACTGTCTCCAAAAGTAGCCAGCAACAGGAATCAAGGGAAGAATAGATGAACAAGACAAGCACTACATTGGGTGAAACTCCATTTATATGCTCTCCACGGCTTCGTTAATTTGCATCTTGAGGACATTGCAATCCATTTGTGGTATCTCTATATTATCAATGGCTTTTTTCTTCCACAGTTCTAACCAATATAAATTACCACAGATTTAACAATTCCACTGATAGAGGGACACAGAAACAAGCAATTCTGTTTTGACAAGATTTATTCTGTATCATGCATTCCAAAATAATTGTAAGAAAAATAATGTAGAATGTTCTATAGTGGTTCAAAATTTCATAAATCTTTTGGTCTGCTTGGTATAGTAAGCAATCCAGGAAAGATTGAAAACTCTGAACTCTTTAAGTGCAACATTTTATTTCTTTTAAAAAGGACCTTGATAAAAGCATTTCCATAAGATCCAAAGCTCATTTACTGTGAAATGACGTACGAAATGCAACTGTGACAACATTTTCTCAGTGACCTGCTGTGCTTCTACCTGAAGCTAACTGGAAAATAGGAAAAGGCCACCCCTCCCTTAGTTTTGCCTTTCTTTCATCTTTTCCCCAAGTGTGTCAAATGGTTTTTTGTTTTTTTTCACTCTCACCTTCAGAACAGTTAGCATTTTCCTAGCTGAAATATAAAAAAAGGGCTGGAGTCAAACAAACGAGCTTATTTTTTCAAGTTCAGAGTTCAGGAAATGGATCTTTTAAATGATAACAGCAATAAACAAAAGTAAATCATTGCATTAGCATGATTAGACCACAATACACTGACCCAGTTCATCTTAATTTATATGATGTTTACAGGCCATCGAGAGCCACCAGAGTTTTAATGTGAACTAGCGTAACCTTTTTCAAATTGTTTAGTAACAGAAGAACAAATAGAGCCTTCCTTAACAAAGCAGTTTCTGGAGGCAGCATTTAAGCATCAATTATGTAATTGTCTCAGGTTGGGAACTATAAGGTTAAAAAAAAAATCCTCTAGGGACTAGAAGACTGTTATTCAATCCCATAATTCTGCTATCTCTTCATAAACTAAGGGCAAGGCCAGCTCACTCTCCTTTCCTCCCCCTCCAGCCTTGTGTCTGGCAGGAGCTGCTTTATCGGGACAAACATGTAAGGATAGGCCTGGTTTGGGGCCTCCAGAGGCTGTGTTTAGGCCTCTTGGATGGCAGAGTCATGGCGGGGGAGGATTGGAGCACTGGGGAGTGTAGATTTAGTTTTGGGTTGGGGGAAAATTCAAGGGGGTTTGCTTATGGATTTGTATCTGCCTTGTAATTTCTATCTGTAACTCTCTCTCCAAATATAATTCTGTTTTTTCTCCAATTCATTTGAGAGCTTCACTCTGTCAGCTCTTTAAACCCACAACAGTAATTCAAAACAATCCAAACCAGTCTGCAAGTTGAATAGTCCATTTTAATGAAGGCAAATGAGCTTGAAAACTAATCTGTCATAATGGATTGTGTTTAATTAATAAAAAAAAAAAAGGCAAAAAACCACACTGATATTAACAACAACATCTTTTTAAGCCAAAAAAAGCCCACCAGCTTTTAAGTCACACACAGCGATGTACTGCATCTGAATTCCCAAGGGCAATTTCAACCCTATAATTACCCAGTAGTCACAACTAGTTTTCCTGAAAGAGTCAAGCGTTCACAGAAATAGCAATTATAATAATTTTAAATTGAGATTACTCTTCACTGTGTTTTCTAATGCTAAAGCAAGCACATTTCAGAGAAATTCTGAATGTCAAAAGGGGTAAAAACGTGAACAATTAAATCCTAGATCATGTCACACTTTTCCTGTTTCTAGTTCAGCTTCCACTGAAAGTCAATGATACATTTTAAATGATAGGAAGAAGAGACCCACTAAGTCTTATGTCACTTCTGTGACAATGTACTCTTTAAAGGGCAGAAATAATCCCACTGAACTCATAAAATTACTAATTTTCTGGTAATTCAGTAACACTGCAAGAAGATAAACTAAACACTGTAGTGAAATGTCTGTTTTATTTTGAACCATATAAAAATGCCTTTTTGCAAACATACTCAACCTTTGGATTGTCCTTTCTGCTCTTTTCAACCCTTTCAAGCCCATAGGAAGTACTCCTGCCTACAGATCTGGTCTGCTTGCAATGATGCTTTCCTGCAGCCAGCAATTACCACCAGACACATTTCTCTAAGTGTGGTATTATCAGGCTCATTCAGACAGACCCAAGAGAAAGTCGTTTAGATCCAAAGAGACAGACAGATCCTTCCTTTCAAAGCAGTGATACCAAAACTGTTTATGAAGTTTTAAGTAACACGATGGCTCTCTTCTGTGAAGAAAATGGTGCACTTCAGCTGAAAAGTATTGCTTGGAAGTCCTTAGAAATTCTTCTCTAATAAACTCACCACTCTAAGAATACCAATCTCATCATTTCAGCTTTGAATCTACATTTGTATAAGACAGAACGGCTGGAAAATTATAAAAATACATAAGGTTTAGTAAGCTTAATTATCTCACTGCCAGTGGTCTATTAAAACTTCAACTCTTCATTTGCCTGGAAATAAGTAAGAAACAAATACCTTCACTATTTAATTCCACCAGTTTTTTGACCTTAGGCACTGCCAGATCTTTTTATTCAAGTAAGTTCCAACAATCTCGAAACATAATTTTTTTGTTGGTAAAATTAATTAACATAAATAACTGCACAACCAAATTCTGTTTACAAGGTGTCTTTTACACTACATGATAGTTACAAATGTGTGAATCCTAGCTCAGTTTTTGTTTTGTTTTTTTTTTTTAACAGTGTATTTTCTATGCTTTATGCTTTTTTATAAAAGTCTTCAAACTTATTTCCCAATTATTCAGTCACAGAAACAAAAAGCACTCAAAAATTAAATGCTTAAGAGTTCATTTGGGCAATGTTTCAACCTTGGCATGAAGCAGTAAATCAGCACACTTTCCTCTGCTGCTTTTCCTTTCACAAAAGAAGCTACCAGTGATAGCTTCCTTGTCAACAGGACACAAATACAGAACATCACCGATTAAAACAGCTAATCAAGGACAGATGTCTCAAGAGAGTAGCAGAACAGCCTTCTGCACTTCCAAGCATATCTTACTTTTCTACAAATAAAAATATCTCCATAGCTAGGAAATCCAGTGGCATTCTGAGTTTGTTTTCCAGAGCATCTTACTATATTTTAAGTTCCCTCCCAGCTTAAAAAAAATGAGCAGAAGCATATGTCACAGGCACATGGAAGCACTAGACAGCAAATCTTTTCATGGGAGACAGTTTTTAAAATAGTGTTTATCTTATCTTCCAAAATATACCTTATTGTGGCCTTCCAGTATCTGAAGGAGGCCTACAAAAAAGCTGGGGAAGGACTTTTGAGGATATCAGGTAGTGACAGGACATGGGGGAATGCAGCAAAGCTGGAGGTGGGTAGATTCAGACTGGACGTGAAGAGGAAGGTCTTCACCATGAGAGCGGTGTGACCCTGGAATGGGTTGCCCAGGGAGGTGGTTGAGGCCCCATCCCTGGAGGTGTTTAAGGCCAGGCTGGATGAGGCTCTAGCCAGCCTGATCTAGGGTAGGGTGTCCCTGCCCATGGCAGGGGGGGTGGGAATAGATGATCCTTGTGGTGCCTTTCAACTCTGACTGATTCCATGATTCTGTGATTCTATGATTCTATATACCAGCACTTCTGTAAGATGCTGAGTGCCTTAACTCATAAAAAACACATCAATACTGTTTTCCAAGTGTTTTCAGAATGTTCTGGCATAAAAATCAAGATTTATGACAGTTATACAGGTCTTCTCTTAGAGATTCAAAGTTCACAGGTTCGTGTATACCCTTCTGTGTAACTCACATGTACAGAAATCTTCTGTGATCTATAAGATTCGAGTTTCATTTCACTTTGAAAATGCATCCTACATCAAGTAAAACCCTCAAGCAATTCTGATTTCATTTACTTTTGTCTAACACATTCCAGCTACCTATGTGAAACAGTGATTATTAAAAGCTTTTTATAGCATAATAGTAATTAGTAATGTTATAGAATTATAGAATTGTTTCCATTGGAAGAGAACTGTTGAGATCATTGAGTCCAACCATTAACCCTCAACCTAAGACCACCATGGTCATTAAACCATGTCCTGAAGTGTTGAGTCCAAACATTTCTTGAACGCCTTCAAGGATGGTGACTCCATCACCTCCCTGGGCAACCTATTCCAATGCCTGGTAGGCATAGGTAGGACATCCTAAGGAATGGATAATAATAGGTAATGCATCTTAACCAACAGCAAAATAGTATGTACAGCATTGCTAGCATTAGTGGTTATTTCTCAGTATACATCTTGCACTGAATATATTCTCATTGTGCTGAACATAATTCAAATATAAAACCTCTCAGAAAACAGAGAGCTAAGGCAGATATATAGAAGCTGGTTGACTTACCAAGAGAAAATGAGTGAAAGAATGCAAATAGCTTCTGGCAACAAATCAAGTGGGAAAACTCAAGTTTAGTTCTCCAGTTGTTCCTAGGCAGCAATGAGTACATCCAGATCTTGTCACCAATGCTGAGAACTCCCAATGACTGAATCTCAGATTACTGAAGCCTCGGCATACAAGGTTCAATGTAAGGCCACACACTGGTAATAGATACCAATCAAATAGCACATATATGTCTAGGCACATAGGCACAGGACAATCTTCTGCCTTGGCACATGGAGGCACACAGCACAGCAAGATCCTTGAAGCCCAAACGCAGCTGGAATTTGTGACTTCCAACAGGACAGCCTTCTAGCTGCACAGCAGCACCTCCTCCAGGATCCCATGGAGAAGGCTTTGGTAGACCCCCTATGTCTGTATCTAGCATGTGGTGGTGTTTGAGAAGATGAATATTACATTGTAAATGCAGGAAATGAATGCACGTTAGTGCTGAAGCATGAATAGACAGCATGACATTGCATATAAGGGTACACATCAAAAAGGTCAAATTCTGAACCCTAACTTGGGAGGTTTGGAGACCTCTTGAATATGCACATAGTGTATTATCCTTAGCTGTAGATCCTGTTGATTGTCTTTTGTCAAGAAAAGGCTACACACAATCTTGAGAAGAGGAAAGCCTGTACAGGTATAATCCAGTTGCCAAGGCCGATATTCCTAGAGTAAAATTTCTGAATGTACGGGTAAAAAGAGAAATTGCAGAAATCACCTCTGCCTCTCAGAATTCAGAGAGAGTAGATCAAGTGGAATTGCAAGCTAATTCACAATCTAGGCCAGAATGCTGGATAAACATCACTATGCAAAATTTATTTTTGAGCTTTAAAAATCTTTTAGGCATTCTGGGCATAAAATAAATTACCTTTCTTTACATTTAGACTTGGTTATAAAATCAGCATTACTGGGAGAAGAACAATGTTAAGACTTTTTTAAATTATTACAGTTACAGTTTTCGAAAATGCTGAATAAACTCTGTAGGATCCCATGATCAGATCTTTTATTTGGTCTTTTTTTCTGAGAACTCAGCTTTCCTTAGAAGAGTATATCCAAGTCACTCTGCCTCATCAATCTAAATTCCGCTGTTTATGATTAAATTAATTTCATTAATGTTATTTGTTTGCTGAGCTAGAACAGCCTCCTGCTCTCCCTCTCAAACGTCTTCCAAATTTTCTGTGCAATTTTTATTCTAAAGAGTGGCAAAAAGCATTCATATACAGAGGGCTTTCCATTTGCTGAGTGATGAGTAGTTTTGTTAGTAGTACTGTAATGACAAGTTAAGGTAGATGGAGACTTTTTTTTTTGGTCTAAAAGAGTTGTTCCTTTTTCTGCCATAAAGAGTTAAGACAATTAAGATTTCTCTACTGAGATGGTGGGAGATGTACAACATACACCTACTGAAAAAATTACATGCCAGGAGAAACCTTGCCTAACTGCAACTACATACCTTATTTAATGTTACTACATGAAAATATAAATCATTATATGAAACCCAAGGGGATTCCTAAGCACTAACAACATACCTTACAGAACTATCATGAGACAATCAAGTATTCCCCACTTAACCTTAGCTGAATTAGATATCAGTTGCCACAGAATGAGAAATTGTGACATGCTCCCACCTTTGCACCTTGGAAAGATGACTGTGAGAACTGTGAGGTTAAACAATGCAGAAGAAGACAGTATATAACTAACTAACTAACTACTGTCATTATACACTTGCTTGATCCAACAAGCTTGGTGTAAAAGGTTTCATCTGTTTTCTGCCTATTCATCATCTTTCTCCTCCATCCCAGCAATGCAAAAATGCAGTCCATGGAAATCCTTCTACAACTGCACACTAACAACAAAACTCCAGTCAAGTCTGTATCAGCAAGATAGAAGGATTGAAAGCATATTGTGACATGTATTTACAGCTTCCCATTTCCCTGTACATGTACAGGTTAACACTAGTAAATAACTATACAAATACGAACTACAAAAATGAGTAGGAAATCCAACAGACCAATCTTTCCCTCAGCAGCTTCATTTCTCACACTAGACATATTCAATTAAATTTCTAGAAATATCTGTATTGTAATCCCAAACAAGAGATGCTCTGACAGAAAACAACAGTGCTCAAATGTCTCAAAGCTAACTGGAAAACACTGCATTCTCCCTTAATAATCAGGCTTGGTTTTGTCTTTCTATGCCCTTCACATGAGACTACACATTTCCCTTATGTCTCTTATCTAGGAATGGAGTGACCAGAAAATTGAGTTTGCAAATTTAAATCCTTGTGAATCTACAACACTTAAATAGTATTAAAAAGAGTTGCTAGATATCACACAACCGTGGACCTACTAAAATGGGTTGGTTGGTTGGATGGTTGGTTGGTTTGTTTCTATCATGGGCAGTTTTGCCAGCATAATTTATATTCATTTTGTTGTGGTGCAAGTCCCTGATTAGCAGTTAAATACTTTCAAAGAAATATATCTGGCAGTAACTTTCTTGAACAGCAGATGTGCATATGCTTACTCTTCTCCCAAACAGTAGACTGCTTCACTGTGGTGCATTAGGAACTGGTCCCACACACACACTCTTTGGAATTTCCCAGACCAGCTCAGATGGTTTGGAAGTAAAATAAGGCTGTATTTACAGCATGCCAAAATTTACAAGCATATATATACTAGTATTTACAAGTATTTATAAGTATTTACAAGTATGTACAAGTATGTACAAGTTAGAAATAATACAGAAATCCAAACTCTCTCCAGGACAAAGAAAACTGACCAGAAGGTTTCAAAGCTACTCTCCCTCCCCTCCTTCTCCCACCACTATCTCAGACAAACAAAAACAAAGCAAAAACCACCAGCAGCCAGCAAAGCTTAGGGTTAAAAGGAAACTAATAGATCAAATGACACAGATCGGGCAGAAAAATTAACAGGGCAATATCCCAGGACAAAGTGAGAAAGCATTGCTTATATTTTGACTTTTTATCCCTCTCAGCAAAGATGATGGTACAAAATTTGCTGTAATTCTCAGCACCCATTGCTAACTGATCTCAAGCATATTCTTTCTACAGGAGATGGTTAAATACACTTATTTTAACTAATAGGTACAAGGGTATTAAGACAGCAGGCTGAATTCCAATCTTGGTTGTTTCTGCCATCAATCAACTGTAGACTCTGTTTACTTACATCATCCAGGTAATGGCACAAATGGTGGTGGTGAGTGTCATTGCTGGCAAACTGACAGAATGGGGCAAACTGGTGAAGTGCTACACTAAGCTTTACTGAAGCTTGTTATCAGAATTGTGGCTTTTCAGTTAAATTACCTGGAACTTACATCAAATCCAGTTGGTGGCTAGTCACTAGTGGTATTTCCCAGGGCTCAGTACTAGTGCCAGTTCTCTTTAATATCTTTATTAATGATCTGGATGAGGGAATTGAGTGCACCCTCAGTAAGTTTGGAGATGACACCAAATTGGGTGGGAGCATTAGTCTGCTTGAAGGTAGGAAGGCTATGTAGAGTGATATGAACAGGCTGAATCAATGGGCCAAAGTGAATTGCATGAGATTCAACAAGGCCAAGTGCCAGGTCCTGCACTTCGGTAATAGCAACCCCATACAAAGCTACAAACTTGGGGCAGAGTGGCTGGAAAGCTGCTTAGCAGAAAAGGAACTGGCCATACTGGTTGACAGCTGGTGAAACATGAGCTAGCAGTATGCTCAGGTGGCCAAGAAGGCCAACAGCATCCTGGCCTGTATCAGGACTAGAGTGGCCAGTAGGTGTAGGGAAGTGATCATGCCCCTGTACTTGGAAATGGTGAAGCTGCATGTCAAATACTGTCTTTGGTTTTGGGCCCCTCACTACAAAGACACTGAATTGCTGGAGCATGTCCAGAGCACAGTGAAGCTGTTGAAGGGTCTAAAAACAAGTCATATGATCAGCAGCAGAGGGAACTGGGATCATTTAGTCTGGAGAAGAGGAGGCCGAGGGGAGACCTGTT
This sequence comes from Ramphastos sulfuratus, assembly GCA_013399055.1. Lineage (NCBI taxonomy): Eukaryota > Metazoa > Chordata > Aves > Piciformes > Ramphastidae > Ramphastos > Ramphastos sulfuratus. Next base: position 40,913 of record WBNM01045843.1, read on the forward strand.
TGTTTTCTACAACTACCTGAAGGGAGGTTGCAGTGAGATGGGGGCCGGTCTCTTCTCCCAAGTAATAGCAATAGAATGAGAGGAAATAGTCTCAATTTGCTCCATGGGAGGTTTAGATTGGATATTAGGAAACATTTCTTTACTGAAAGAATGGTGAGGCTGCCCAGGGAGGTCACTATCACATGTTCAAAAACCATGTAGACAATGCACTTCAGGACATGATTTAGTGAGCATGGTGGTTTTGGGTTGACGGTTGGACTTGATCTTAGAGGTCTTTACCAACCTTAATGATTCTATAATTCTACTCTATATGTAAGATATAAAACCAAACATAACTTTTCAAAAGCTAAGACAACACAAATGCACACAGTGCAAGTTGCCATTTTAAATACAATTTTTTTAATTGGAGCACAAACTTTTTCAGTAAAGATGAAATAAATACAGAATGAGAAACGTAACAGCACTACTTAGTCTACATAATTTCTGTATAACAGAGGAAATTGATGTTAGGAACATCAAACTATCTGTGCCTCTCCCTGCCCTCTTATCTTCCCAGGCTAGATGCAAAAATAGGTGAAGATTTCTCTCACACAACTGTCCTGGTAGGGCATAAATCCTGCCAGGCTGGTTTAAACCTTCGCTCATCCTCCTTCTGTTCAGGGTTCGGAAGTTGAAATAGGTGAGAAAAACAAAGCCTTGAGGCTAGGAGCTTAGCACCACGAGCCAGGTGTCTGGTGCAGCCCCTCAACGTGCCTGTGTGGTCACACAAGGCACGAAGCTTTGAATGCATTGGGCAGAACAAGGATGCTAAATGCCTATTGGTCAGTTTAATTTTCAAATTGGTCTATTTAAGGGGGGGTGATTTAGAAGGCGCACCTTTCTTACAAGCCTTTCTACACAGAAGCTTTTCTACAGAGATTGCCTTTCCTGCACAGACCTCAGCAGGGAGCTATACCCCTTAGCGGCTCGTTAAACTGGGAATCGCCATGGCCACTTGTTTGCGGCTTACACTGGCTCAACTCCTCTGCAACTCTCTCTCTCTCCCCCCTCTGCCCAGAATATTTTGTATTTTACTGCGGGATCATTATTGTGAGTACCATGTGCTAGAGTTAATGCTAAGCCTCTGCAGCACAGTTAGAATTTTTCCTGTTTCGCGTTCTTATTTTTCCAAGTTCTGATTGTTTAAACTGTTTAATTCTGTGTTAATAAATATCCTTTGTGCAACTATTTCCTGTCAACCGAAAATCCAAAGAATCTGAGGGAATTTTCCCGATTTTTAAAATATTAATAATAAAAAATAATATTCATGTCATTATTAATAACCGGTAATTAATATCCACCACAACAACACAGAATGGATGTTGACAAACCAGTCGGTTGACACTTCACCATTTCTATCTATACTAATAGCAACATATAACCACATCCTGTCTACTTACATGGTAAGTGTAGACAATTCTGACTTCAGTGATCCTATAATGCACAGAAATATCCATTAATGAGTGGATGCCCAATACAGTTTCCTTTGAAAGTTGAGTGAAACCTTGGCCTTGATGATAGTGGAAGTAGAAAGAAGATTAATTTCATACTTGTGAGTACAGGCAAAGCACAACATTCATTGACAGATTGAAAAACGTTCTTGTGGAATGGGAGAAGGAAGGCAGCTTTAATCCTGCAGTTTTTCTATTTTAAACTAGAAAAATGCCTCCAAATTTCCAAAAGCAATTATAAAAGCCTTAATAACAGCCCACAGTTACTTAAAATTCAGGAGGGAGATATGTTCAAATTCATTATCTGCAGTACTGATAACATTAGGGACACATCTGGGCACAGACATTTAAAATTTTAAAAATCCTACAACCAGCATGGGAAGTTTCAAAGGATCTGCAAGAAGAAATGGAATTAACTGATAGTTATAGGTATGAAAAATCTAGTGAATATTTAGACAATCAAGAGGAAAGGGGTGGGTCTGGAGAGAGAAAAAAAAAAAATCCCTAAGGCATATGAGAAGAGCTCCCAGAGGAAATATTCCTGGATCTGACTTTGCCAGTTAATTGACATCTAACTACCTGAGGATAGCATGGAAACTTCCAGGGAGATGCAAGTGTGAAATCTATGACAACTCATCACACCTGTCAGTTGCAGAGTTTTTGAACCTTGCTCTATAGTATCTACTGCCAGACACTATTGCAGAATAGACATACCCAATGCTGTGCCAGGAAGGTGTCTAAATTAAATTTGATCAGCTTCAGGTTGCCACAGTACAAGCTAAGTGATCTCAAACCAGCTCACCAGAGTATCAGAGAGAGAACCACTTTGCGACTGCTGCTTATTCATACTAAAATACAGCACAGCTGACCAGTGAAACTGCAGTTCTGACCCAGTATGACTATTGTTTCTTTCTCCACCTTATTTTCACAACAAATTTATGAGTATTTTTAACGAAACAGGCCACACCAACAAACAAACAAAAAAAAAAAAAAAAAAAACCCCAAAAAAACAAACCAAAACAAAAAAAACCCCACAACTACAGTATTAATAAAATAAATATACATACACTCATATACTGGGGAATAGAGAGAGAATACACCTCTAAGGACTAGATTTCATGTAGGTAGGTATCATTTCAATGACACCCACTAAAATGTCTACACGTGACACAATTTGTTTCACCTTTTCTTGACACTTGAGACTGTTAGAGGTACCTAGCTCTATAGGATACCTTAGAAAGGTACCCTCATCTTCCAAGAGGCTCTGCAGCAGCTGAAATAGCAGCAAGTCAATAATAAGACCACAAATAGATGGTTCCACATCCCATATTCAAAGAGCATGGTATTTTTCAACATACTATCAATCTATTCCAACGCCATTCTTGAAGGAAAACAATTTTTGTCCTTTTGATCTATTAAACATGCTAAACAAGACTCAGAGCTGATTAACAATCCTGCCACAAAGAATTCTAGCTCTACTCACAGCCAAAACAAACAAGCAAAACCGCATTAAGCAACCCCACTGCAGGTCATCCTAAAGACAAGTATAGAACACTTCGCTGCCAACAGCATTACAAGCAGTTATCAGCCTTATCCTCCTCAATTACAGGCTTTTAAAATTGCTGATAAAGGATATAAGTGTTTTTCATTTACTACTGAGATCTTTACTAAATATGTCCAAGAACTCGTTTCATGGTGGCTTTTCTTAAACATAGAAGGTGCACCATCCCACACACTTTTGTGCATGTAATCCAGTTACCACAATAACTAAAACTTTTTATCACTACTGTTTCAAATTCACTTCCTTACGGGTGCCAGAAAAGAGACTGATGTGTATCACATGTCAGAGACCATTAGCTTTTTAAGCACTGTTTTGAAACTGCTCTGAGCAGCATTAGACAAAGTAATGGCAATTAAGTCCCTCACCACATGCATCCTTTTCAGTTCTGCACGGCACTATCACAGCTCTGAACCTAAACCAGAGGATGGAAAAAGTGGAGAACTACAAAACAGCCTACACTACCCTCCTATTTATTTCTCCAGACTATTTCTGTCTTATGAATTCCACCTTAGCATGAGAGAAAACGGATCAACTGGATAAGTAGACATACTTTTCCTCCCCCGCAAACCAGTAGTTTAGAATCTAGACAATTATGCTTTTCAATTAGGGCTGAATTCATCTCCTTAAAAAACAGTCTTCTCTTCCCTGCCACTCACCCTGCAACAGCAAAGCTTTCTTTGCTATCAGACATAATCACATTATTACAAATTCTCTGTTTTCAGCACTCTTCTACTCCATTTTGCTGTTTGTTATACTACAGGCAGTTTGTACCACAGACATTGCACACAACTAAATAGGGACACTCAAATTATACCATAAGCTCAGTATGAAGTATTGTAGCCTTACAGTTTTTGTTAGAAAAAGCTTGCATTTTAATTTTAATTGCGCTGCTCTAATTTAAAAAATCAGATGGGATGGTTAAAGCCTTGTTTCATGGTCTGGTACAATATCCTATTACTCTTGAAAGTAATTCTTGTGATCAAAAGATGGGATAATTGCTACGGAAAATTACCTCCCTAAATTATAATTTAATGGGCAAGCAACAGTAAATAAATAAACCTGGAAAATCATGTTAAACAAAAATACATTTCCTGTAAAAATGCAACTTTCATTTGGTGAACTAGAGAGAGCAAGAGGATTCTTCTTGGACTATCACTCTTATTCTGGAGTACTGCTGCAACATTTCTTTTCATTTTATTAAAAGATTTACTATTTTTTCTATAATTTCTACTTACACCACTTCCTTCCAGAGCTGATGCAATCTTTACTTTAATCATCTAGTTAACCAAACATAGTAAGGATCTTAGCAGCAGTATAGAACTATTTTGGCAAAATTACAAAAATACAGCCTAAGATGAAGACTTCTATTCAGACCTGTTCCTATTCCAATAATTGCTGCTACTGTTCATTGCAGTGTTGTGGAAATAGGCAACAGACAGACTGCTACAGCATGTGGTGTAAGGGATATGGCTTAGTTCTGATTGCCTTATAGACCTCTTATTAAAAGACAGGCATATGACAATACTCTATTAACCTGAATTTTCTTACTTAGAAATAATATTAGTCTGCTACAAAAGAAAACTCTAAAGAATCACTGGTAAATCTTTAAGTTCTTCTTGAAACTTATCAGAAGTGCTCAGCAAGTGATAAGCATTAACAAACATGCCAAAAACATAGGTGAAGTTCAATGAAAAACAAGAGGGTCAGATTTTCAATGTCTCCCCACTCCTTCAAGAGTAGCAGAATTAACAGGCCAGAACAAGGGATACCGAGCAGACAACCCTGTGATTCCAGACCAAGCAAACGAACTGCTATATATAGCTCAAAAACCCTTCCTCTACCTTTCCTCACTAAAAACCAATCACCTGACTTTTTGACCCTTCCTATACTTAGAAAAGATCACCATTCCTCAAAAGAGCTAAGATGCAGAATAAAAGTTGTGCCAGAAACTAGTCTGCATCGTGGACTTTTTCTAGAGTTGTACTCAGTTCAGGGCGGTCCAACAGCTGACACTGGCTCATCCAGGATTCTGCAAGGCTGCCTAACAAATCAAAAGGAGCCATCTCTGCAGGAAGCATGTGCAGACACTGAATCTTTCTAACATCAGTTACTTGATCATCACCAAAAAAGTGAGTTTAAGATGCCGAAGTCAAAATATGCAAAGAAGAAAATCAATATTTAACTGCTGGTTATGCTGCACACACAAACCGGTGCTTAGTTTTCTCCTAATACATTTAAACCAAAGGAAATCGGAAAAGTCATCTACTACAAAAGCAGAGGCTGACCTTAGATTATTCCTGTCTTACTAGATAAAATGGCTCCTCAGAATCAATAATAAATGTTAGGAAAGCGGGAATTTATGTCCTCTGAATACAAAGATGAAGATCTACCAGAATGAGCTTTGTTATGGTCCTATGGAATACACCGGAAAGACAGTACAGAAAATTTACCATTAAATTATTTAGGCAGTTACTGAACACAACATTTCTGATGATCATAAGTCAGTTCTTAACAGCTGTAAAGTGTGAAGCTTGCAATGGTTTAAAACTACATGCAGAAAAACAGGAGAGAGAACACACCATGTCCATATTTCCACCAAATAAATCCTTATCATAAGAAATACTAAAGTAATAGCACTTTAGATAAACAGAGAGTAACGAATCTCATGTAATAGATTTAAAGATGGCAACAGTTGGAGGAAAAGGTTCCAATATAGTTTGATTAGGAGAAATATACCAACTCCAACTCTAAATTAAAAACAGAAGAGTCAAGAAGATTGACATAAGTATAAATTTATGTTGACCATCTAGGTTTAATCACTCTTTTTTTCAGGTACGACGATTTCCAGAAATTACAAGACTTTGGACATTATAAGGAAAAAGAACTATCAAAAGCAAAACAGTCTGCCATGCTAACTTTACTGTTACTTCAAATGTGAGGATCTGAAATTACAAAATCATTCAGATACTGGGTAAAATGGTAACCACCTTAATCTCTTCTTTTTTCTTATTAGTTTAATAAATAAATTAATAAACTGTCTTCAGACAATTTCAAAATTCTCCGAAAGTCAATTCTAAGATAATATGAGTAGTTGCAATTCTACGCATGACATCAAGTCTATATTTGGTCAAAAAAAGAAAAAAAAAATTTAAAAAGAGTCATTTTGGACCTGATTCCAGTCAATAAAGTCACTCATGGTTTTACACTCAACACGCTAGGGACAGATTTCATTCAATGCCTTCAGTAGATTATGTGATTCTGTCAGCTATTACGGAAAAAAAAAAAAAAGAGAACCATAAATTATTTAAAAAAAAAAAAAAAAAAGTTCTTTATCCTGCATCCATTAAATGTCTCAGAGGATTCCAGGCCACCTCCTCACACATGTAAGTAAAAGCTGAAGAACAAAATGCAAGGACTGATTTTATCTCAAGGTTATGGAAACATCATTAAAACATAAAACCATAGTGTCAAAAATTTATCTTGACATTAGAAAATGTCTCAGTGGAGTAAAAGCCTTATCATGTAATTAACTTCAGATAATTCTATTTAATATGGAGGATCAGAATTTTAAGACAGCCCCAACCTTGATAATTGGCATTTTAAATAAACCGGAGCTTCTGAAGAATGATCAGATAGCAAGAATGAAAAAATTCCAACTTGGTCTCAAAGGACAGTTGATACAAAAGCAAATTGTCTAGTAAGGACAGGGCAACACTGTGAAAAAGGAAGGCCCATTACCTCTCTGAAATACTTACCTATCCGGTACAGCTTATATTTTCCACAGGTTTTATGCAAATCAAAAATAGACTGGGATGAAATTCTGTTCTCATGGAAAGAAATGGTAAAATTTCATTAATTTTCAGCATAAAGTTTCCACAGATCTGCACTCAGCAGGACTTGATTGTAACATTTAATAGGCAAAGAGTGAATTATATTGAAAATTCTATAATTATAGATTTGTATAACTATAATTAATTTTCACAAAGACAAGAGCAGTGGCCAGCAGAGAAGGAGGAATGTTTAAAAGAGTTTCCAAGAAGTTCTTTTGACCTAAATCAGGTTGGAGGTTTTCCAAGAAATTTGCAACTTGGTCATGTCACTACAAGACCATTTTTCTCTTTTGTCTGGTTGTCTGATTATTTTCCTTCTTGAGGATCCAGCATCAAACAGAATAAAAAATGACCTTTGACTAGTTCTTTTCATGGCATGCAATTAAAGAACTGATCCAAAAATGGTCAGTGTTAGAATAGGCACCTACTGAACTTGAAAGGAATGTTGCAAGAGGTTGAGAAAACAAGATTACATCTTGAAGTATGTATCTGAAGTATTTCTTTATTCTATGACCACACCAGAGAAGTCACCACAGCTGGTCTGCATTTTAGAGTTATACTACAGAGAAGAGACCACGTAAGTCTTTTATCAGAGTTCAAAAGCCTTAAATTTTACCTGCTGGGAGTAAGTATCTCTTCTCAGCTTAAAGAAAAAAAAAAAAAAAAAAAAGAAGGGGGGGGAAAAATATCAGTGTTTTTCCTATTGATATTCAGCTTATCTTCCAAAAATATTGTATAGCAGTTGCGTATAATGCATCTATCTCACTAGGGATGGGGACACATTACAATCGTATTTTAGTATAATAACACACTTCATAACTGTGCTGGTTTGAGGCTAATTGGAATATTTTAATGGAGAAAATTATATTATATACTGTGAAAGAAATACAATGGTGATGTCTACTTCCCTCATAGGCTTGCTGAGATGTATAAGAATAAGAACACGAAACACAGATAAGACACACACAAGTTTGGAGAGTCTTGGTCTCTCTAGCTTTTTGCCTCCTCCTCTCTGCCAAGTAACCTAACTTAACCACTTTCCTTCTAACCCCTCTGGCCAATCCTCCAAACTCACCTTGCGCATAAGGTAAACCCTGGGGTAAGGTAGAGGGGTGGGAGGGAGGTGGAAGGGTGGTTGGGAGCCCCTCCTGTGGACTCTGATTTCTGGGAGGGTGTTGTGTTTCTGTATTACCTTTAACTTGTATATTTCTGTAAATATTCCTGTATATTGTGTATATATCTGCTTGTAAATTGTGCTAAGATGTAAATATAGCTTCATTCCTTAACTTGCAGCCGGCTGAGTCTAGTCTGGGTGATTTTACAAAGTGGGGGGGGGGCGGGGAACTCCCAAACCATCACAGTAACACCCTCATATGACAATCAATTTTTGAAAGCTATAAGCTACCACACAAAAAAATCAGAGTGATGATAGAGCTTTCCGGAAAGCATTATGCATTACAGAATTCTGAATGACATACTGATTTTAGGTACATGTAAAGCATATGGCTATATTTAGTTCATGGCTCCTTTCTCCCAAAGAACTCATCTCTTCAGCCAAAATTTTCTATCCCTTCAGTCACTCCTTTTTATTAATAGTGATATGAAGTACCTGAACCTGTGATAGGTCTATGTCATTTACTTTCCATATTCCTTGGGCAGACCATCACACAGACTCAGTAACATGAGCAAAAGAAAGAAACAAGACCTGCTATAATGGTCTAAGAGTCTGAATTTCCAGAAGGTGGGGGGGGAGGGGGAGTATTTTTTTTTATTTTAATATCTATATATATACACACACACNACTGTGAAAGAAATACAATGGTGATGTCTACTTCCCTCATAGGCTTGCTGAGATGTATAAGAATAAGAACACGAAACACAGATAAGACACACACAAGTTTGGAGAGTCTTGGTCTCTCTAGCTTTTTGCCTCCTCCTCTCTGCCAAGTAACCTAACTTAACCACTTTCCTTCTAACCCCTCTGGCCAATCCTCCAAACTCACCTTGCGCATAAGGTAAACCCTGGGGTAAGGTAGAGGGGTGGGAGGGAGGTGGAAGGGTGGTTGGGAGCCCCTCCTGTGGACTCTGATTTCTGGGAGGGTGTTGTGTTTCTGTATTACCTTTAACTTGTATATTTCTGTAAATATTCCTGTATATTGTGTATATATCTGCTTGTAAATTGTGCTAAGATGTAAATATAGCTTCATTCCTTAACTTGCAGCCGGCTGAGTCTAGTCTGGGTGATTTTACAAAGTGGGGGGGGGGCGGGGAACTCCCAAACCATCACAGTAACACCCTCATATGACAATCAATTTTTGAAAGCTATAAGCTACCACACAAAAAAATCAGAGTGATGATAGAGCTTTCCGGAAAGCATTATGCATTACAGAATTCTGAATGACATACTGATTTTAGGTACATGTAAAGCATATGGCTATATTTAGTTCATGGCTCCTTTCTCCCAAAGAACTCATCTCTTCAGCCAAAATTTTCTATCCCTTCAGTCACTCCTTTTTATTAATAGTGATATGAAGTACCTGAACCTGTGATAGGTCTATGTCATTTACTTTCCATATTCCTTGGGCAGACCATCACACAGACTCAGTAACATGAGCAAAAGAAAGAAACAAGACCTGCTATAATGGTCTAAGAGTCTGAATTTCCAGAAGGTGGGGGGGGAGGGGGAGTATTTTTTTTTATTTTAATATCTATATATATACACACACACAAAGAATAACTTAAAAGCTCATTACTTTGCAAAACACTGAAGGGAGCAGGGACAAATTCACACTCAACATAAGGAATATGCTAAGATAAGGACATCTTTGTGATAGCAAAGCTATAGTTGGACAACTGTTGTCATGCCCAGGAGCATTCCCAGTCCTCCAGTTAACGAGATTTGGAACTACGAAGCTGTGACTTTCACCCAACCCTTGATGACCCCTAGCATCATGTTGGTAAAACAGACGGGAGGGATGAGGAGGTGCACATGTGTGCAGGTGTTTGTGCATGCGTGTACACAAAAAAAATTTGAAGTTTCCATGTTTTCTTCACCAGTGCTCCAATCACCACATTGGTCCTGTAAAGCCACTATACTCAGCCTCCACCTTGAGCTTATTACATAAAAAGCAACAACATTTGTAAAGCATTTCTTACAAGCTGCAACTCCGTTCAAATTGGTTAGGCAGTGATCATCTTCTGATACTCAGCTTTATCCTCAGCTGTAAAAATTCCCTAAATCAGCATGTATTTCATGTGAAATGCGTCTTGCAGTTCAGACCAAACCAGCATGTCCACAGTCTGAGTGGACACTACATATTGCATAAGGATTTTTATCTGCAAGTCCTTTTAACTTGATATATTTTACCCCGTGTAAGTTTTTCAGAGAAAGTTGCAACTTTACATCATAGCAGTCTAATCACTAGTAAAAAAAAATCCAGAAAAACAGCAGTTGAATATACTACTCCTACTCCTTTTGCCCATAGCAAAAAAAGATCCCACGGTTGTGCAAACCTATTTACAAAAGGTCAAAAATCATATATTTAATTTTTATTCAATTTTTTAAAAGGCTCTTCCTTTTATTTATACCTGAAGTAAAACATTTATGAGCTTTACATACCTCACAAGGGCACACTTACTAAAACAATGAAAATATGCACAACTTCAGGTAAATCTTATGGTAAAAATTATCAATCGATTAGAAATCAAGATAATAAAATCAAGTTACAACTATGAGTATTTTCCATATGAAGCATTTCTGATAGCACTATTCAAAGTAAGCTTTCTGAATTCAAAGCAATAAAATACATACAGCAGAATCCAACACTGTTTAGTTGTTAACATAACAATCATTTCATCTATTGTGAAAATTAATTTCAAGCACTTCACATTTGGCCTTTCAGAACAGACAATCCTACACGACTCCCAAGAAAACAGTTTGTTGGGTGACAGTACTGCCACAAACACCTGTTAGCATATACTACTAAATGACAAAACAGGATGGGAATATATCTGCACACATAGAATATTGCACTTTGCAAAAAAAAAAAAAAATCTAGGCTGAAAAGCAGTGCTACATGCTATTTATTACTGTAGGAAAATTACTGATGTTGATTGACTCAATTGCTTTTGAACTTACTTGCCTATCCACTGTCTGCTGTTTTGATTTTGAAATAATACAATTATATAAAAGCTATACATATTTATGTATAAATAGATTGATTTAATTTTGTCATATAACGCATTCTGGATGTACCTACTAAACTCCCACTCAAAAAAATAAACTAAGAAAAGGATAATTTAGGAGTTGTTAGGCAATCGCATTTAAAACTTACTTTTGCGAAGATCTGAAAAAAGTCAATTGCAGGTGGCAAGTGAGACATGTCCTGGATCTCTGTTTTCAAATACAATTGCAATGTCTGTGCAAGGTGCTTGAGGCCATCTCTCATTTCTTCACTTAGCTCTTGAATATCTTAAGGGAAAGAGGGAGAAAAAGTATACTATGTCACAAACAGAACTTTTCACCAACATTTTGAAAACGTCCACTGGTCATACAGTCTAGACATTTTCAGTCACAGAATTAATCTTGACAGAGGCCAGTTTTGTCAGAAGGCAGGCATTTGTTTCACAGCCACCTATCAACATATAGAAGAGTTTACCAGATTGCTGCTGCCAAATCATAATACAATGGTGAATAACAGATCAAAAGCCAGTAGAAAAGCCGATGTGTAAGCAGATGTAAGTCATTACGTATGAAAATTAGACATCTAGGTTTATATAATGTAAAATGTGCTTTAAAATTTACGCAGTAGTATCTTCCTCCTTGAAGCAGTGCATATTTTTATACTGTATTCTCCACAGATGCGTCAGAAACACTTGGTGCTAGCAGATCATAAGGGAAAGTCTTTTAGAGACAAAATTAGTTTTGTATACAGCAGCTGGTAAATGCAACAGATAATAAATGGATAGTAAATGGAAAATATTAAGGAAATGTAACTTTATTAAAAAATAAAAGCAACATTATTCATGCTTTACAGATAGGAATCCTGAAGGTAACCAAGTGCCTTATTTACTAATAAGGTGATCCTTCATGTGTTAGGTCACGAATAACATGGAAAGTGAAACTCAGCTGCCCTACAAAGTTCAGTAACTGATTGCCTGCTTCATGTTTTGGTTTTCCTATCAGTTAGCACAGAATGAATAAGGCATAAATGATGAATGTGAACAGATTCAAACATCAGTCTATAACAAAAAGCAAAGAAGATTATTACGCACTATGAATTCATTTCACCTTTGCATAATGGTGAAATGTTATTTTATTTTAAACATCTGTCCTTAATGGGAATGGAAATAGTCTTTGTCCAGGAAAGACTCCTCCTCATACTTCAGATTCAAGCTTGTTGGCCTCCTGCAAGTACAATTCAAGATCTGCATTCCTCTTTAAAGCGAACTCCTGGTCGCTCACTTAAAAAGAGTACGCAATTAAAGCAGATGTCACTGGGTTCAGTTAAATAGTTGTCTGCTGTGTACAGTACATAGGTTTCTGTGTTCTGTCCCACCTGTCATCCCTCTGCTTGAGCACACTGGCTATTTTGTCAGTTGTAAATTGCCCATCATGAAGTTTTCATTTTGCACACACCACACAGGCGAGCTGCTTTAATAATCTCCTTTGAACTACTCCTGGGAGAGCACTAAATGCTGGCTTACTAAAACGGCCAGTGTCCACAGTTAGCTATCAGCCAGGAGTCTTTTAGTGGAACTAGCTACAACTTGGTTCTAATACATTTTTCTTATTTGCAAACTCTTTGACTCTCTTTAGGCTTTCTCTGGAGGCACTGAGGGTCACCCCTGCTGAACTGAATAATGCAATTGCACCAGTATACCCTATTGTAGAAAGGCATCTATGTTATCTGTATTATCTATCATACAGTGTTTCTGTTTCAGCATAAAGTAAAACTTTTAAAGTTCTGCTCCCATTCCAATGCTCAGTTGTTGCTGCTAAAACGGCATCTACAAGCCACGCATGGGGTGACCCTGCAATATGCTTAGCAAGCAATGACTCCCAGGGAATCTTAAGGGTGGTTTGCCCATACCGGAAAGGAGAGACATGTGCTAGAGCGATCAGATCAGATTCAGCTCCCTACAAAGTTCAAACTGGTTAGTACTAAGACTGCTGAGATACACCCCTCCATACCTGGCACAAAGCCTATTTAACTACAGGATTTCCCACATTATAGTTATCCACAGCACTATCCATGTGTATCTTAACAGTGTAGACACTTGAGGGTGATCTTGTACATATCAGAAATACAGATGTGTGCTCTTCATAATGTACAGAAATATATGGTACAGAAAAGCGTCATATCTATGAGTAATGCGCCCCCAAGAAAAGCAAAAAACTTTTAGATGACTGAAAAAGTCAAGTTCAAAATATTAAAATTAAAAAAAAAAAACACCAACAGACCCATAAACATATATCTGTATTTCTTATATAATATTCATTTGAAGCTAAAGATGTTTTTTCCTTCAAAGTAAAGATATTTTTTCCTTCAAATGTAATTTTTCAAGACATCACGTCATTCGTCTTAAACTACCTGATGTACATTGCCTGCTCCTAATAGATGAAACAAAGGGCCACACAAGCAGGGAAAAGGATATGATCTTGGGTTTATGGACCTCCTGGGACAGTTCCTTCACAGCAGAAACACAGGCCTGTACAGAGGAAGAGTGACTCTCCTCACATTGCTGCAGCCTGATATTTCACTCACCATTTTTCCTTGGCCATTTTCCAAGGCCAGAAATAAAGACCAAGAGACCACCTCTGACTCTTCCTCCTGTTCCCATGATGACCCTGATTCATCCTCATCCTTTGCAGAACGAGATGCTTCCCTTGTGCACTTCTTTTTTCTGTACAGGGGCAGTTGATCCTGGCACAGACTGGTTCTCTGGTGCAGCTGTCATGCCTGTGGTTGGGGTCTGAGTAGACACGGTGCCTAACAGTCTGCCTGTAGGCCCAGAGACCTTCCCTTGCCCATGACGTCTCTGAGCAATGATGAGAAGGGCTCAACAGGCGTGGGCCAGGCCCCAACACATCACAGTGATTTCTGTCTCTCAGGAACCTTCAGGCTAACAACAGACTTTTTCCCACTATTTTACCAGTTTGTCAGCATTTTGCACTTGTTCGGGGGTGGAATTCTGAAATACCGGTGGTGACCACCAGCCTAGGCACTTGCCCATACTCTGCCATACACCCTGCCACTCATAATTATCCAGCCTCAGGGCAGATCTACAGGTAGTAATCTTGAGAAGCACCACAGAAGACACACGGGGTACAAATGCATAAGATCTTACGTAATGTAACCCAAAAAGTAAACACCTTAAACACCTTAACGTGAAAGGAAACATACTAAAGCAAATATAAGGTAAATAAAATTTTATAGCCCTAATCCATTCCCCTAAAGTGTTAAGAACTACCACAGAAAGCACACAGACTAGAAGTACCCAGGATTTTATGCTACTCCTGGGCAGCAAATGTATCAACATAGCAGACACACTACAGGAAAAAAAGTATACAAAACTCTTTTAACAATCCTCTCGTTATCTCGCTTCTCATTATCTCGACCCTTTCATCTACTGCCAAAAAAGACTGTCTTGGTTAAGACAGCTGATTTTCAAGTCCCACATTGGACACCAAATATGGACTTTCCTGGGTTAACAGAGCCCCCTCTCGCAAGCGAGACCCCCACACACAGACTGGAAGTGGAAGTGTCGTGGTTTCACAGTCTTCCCTCCTAGTGAAGCCCCCCACACACACACAAATTGGAGGGAAAGTAACACAAAAAAATAACCAACTCTGGGTTAAGAATAAGGAGTTTAATGCATAGATGTATAATTATCTTAGCCTGTTTCACAGAACAGATGCCCCAAACCTGGAAATCAGAAGAGGCAACCAGAAAGAGGAAGCACTTCATGTTACAATCTGAACTTCANAGAGCCCACTCTCGCAAGCGAGACCCCCACACACAGACTGGAAGTGGAAGTGTCGTGGTTTCACAGTCTTCCCTCCTAGTGAAGCCCCCCACACACACACAAATTGGAGGGAAAGTAACACAAAAAAATAACCAACTCTGGGTTAAGAATAAGGAGTTTAATGCATAGATGTATAATTATCTTAGCCTGTTTCACAGAACAGATGCCCCAAACCTGGAAATCAGAAGAGGCAACCAGAAAGAGGAAGCACTTCATGTTACAATCTGAACTTCAAGCCCCACAATACCTTGCTCCAGCCAGCACTTTTCATTTTGAAGCTGGCGTGACATCAGCATGGTACTGAATACACATCAGCAGATTCAATTCAACCCATGACAGAATGATTTGCTTCTCTATTAGCAAATAAAACACCTCTAGAATGGAGAATAGGAATCATCTAAGCAGTGTGGTATAAACAGACACTGCGGATGTAAACAAGAACATCAAATTCAACGGGTACTTCAGTAAGAACTGGCAGAGACAGGAGGAACATGCAATCTGGAATCTGTCCAGGAGATCAGAGCTAATGACCCCAGCAAAAAGTCCCACAGGATCTTTAACGACAAATGATTAAGACCTGGTTTTCACAGCCTATCAAGAAGCCAAGGCCAAAAGCAAAGTTAATGTTTTCATTTTGTGTTTTTAAGAAACATTTTCAATTGTTTAAGAACCTTTTTGTGGGAGTAAAACACTAGAAAAGGTGATAAGTTTTCTAAATGAGGCATGGGGATTTAATCATGGGGCTCAAAGGGCTGGAGCAGCTCTCCTATGAGGACAGACTGAGAGAGTTGGGGTTCTTCAGCCTGGAGAAGAGAAGGCTTCAAGAAGACCTTATAGTAGCCCTCCAGTATCTGAAGGGGACCTACAGGAAGGCTGGGGAGGGACTATTTATAAGGTCTTGCAATGACAGGACTAGGGGCAATGGGTTTAAACTGGCAGAGGGAAGATTTAGACTAGATGTTAGGAGGAAGTTCTTTATAGTGAGGGTGGTGAGGCACTGGCACAGGTTGCCCAGGGAGGTTGTGGATACACCCTCCCTGGAGGTGTTCAAAGCCAGGTTGGATGAGGCCTTGAGCAACCTGTAATAGTGGAAGGTGTCCCTGCCTATGGCAGGGGGTTGGAACTAGATGATCCTTGAGGTCTCTTCCAACCTTACTATTCTATAATTCTATGATACTAGTAAAGCCCATAGTACAGCACGCAAACTCTTTGCTGTCTACTGAATCATAATTTTCTTCAGAATGTCAAATTTAGCAGAAGTTTCCAGTCACCTTACAAATTTTTGTAGTGTTTATCCACTACAGCTCAGGCCTGTTCAACCAAGCTTCTCTCCCTTTGCTCTATTCCCTTTGCTTCCAGCCGACTCACGGAATCATGTCCCAAGGGGAAACCTTAGTTTGTATGGAATTATCAGTTACACAGAAATCTTTGCTTGCACTAGATAAAATTGCTGTAGAAGTGATCAATATTTTATTTTTGAAGGGAAGCTCTTCCCTTCCCTCCAGTTCCCCTTGTGCCACTGTGCAACCAATCACTGGTACAACAGAGCACCATAAAGATTTTTTTTTCCTTTGATCCCAGAAGTGCCATGAAGTCAAAGTGCCATTTTAACTGCATCCAAAGCATCTGGAAATGCTGCTTATAATTCAGATACTCACCTAATTCCCCATAAACCTTTGTTACACCACTTGAGAATATCCATGGCACATAATCCTGATGTTTTAAATTACTGAAATGCATCCCCTGCGTCCTTTTTAATTTGTTGCCTTACTAAGGTATTTTGCCCTTGCAGAATGTCAGAATATACAGAAGTAAGAAATAATACTAGTTGTTGGGTTTTTTTCTTATGCTTATGTGTTTTTTTTATTTTTACTTCACTACATCAATAGATCAAGCTGGTTTATAGCCAAACTTCAGAATAACACTAAAAAAATACTGAGACAATCAAAATATTCACATCTCTCTCTATAAAATCCCTTTAAACAAGATGCAAGAATGAACTAAGGATGTATTTCTTTCAAGTTTTTAACACTTAAGCTACCACAAAATCTGGAAAAAATGTTTTCTATTTCAACATTAGCTCTGCTGAGAGATTATAACAAGCATCCTTTCCTACTCAAGCAGTTGAAACTTGTGAAATCACAAAAACAGTACTTTTTTTTTTCCTCCACTGAAAAGCCATGTAGATGGCAGACATATCTCTTGTAAATTTTAGATTTATTTCCTTTTTCTGGAAGTCATTTTGAAGCTTCATGCAACAGCACATAGAGAAGTAAAACTTCAAAAATGTAAAAACATGTATTTCTGTGTATGTACATAAAAATATTACACTGTAAGTAGTAAGACAAATATTATGTAAATTAAAAACTAAAAAAGCAAGATGTACAGTGTAAAATCCAAAAATATATTAAAGCAAAAAAACAGGTGGAACAAAACACATTTTTTCCTTGACCTTTGAAAAAAAAAGTTCCTCCTCACAGAGGATTTAGCAGGTTTTGTCTTTGATTCTGCTGTTATACAGAGCAGACCTTCAGAAGGCAAGCTGCAAGTAAATTAGAACTTGGAAGCATTTCTTGCAATATGGTTGGCAATCACTTACTCGACTGAAGATCCGAAAATGAGTACAGTCTCTCCGAAAGACATACTGATTGTCTAAGCTGTAGAGAAAAACAGATCATTAACACTTACATAACATGCTTTTTTCTTGAAAATGCTCTACAAGAATGATTATTCAATGTGATATGTCTGTAAGATTATCAGGTGAGGCTTAACAGTATCAGCATAAACCCGGTCATTTCATACATTCTGTAAATTATTGTAACAATCCTAAATTTTTGTTGGTGTTATAACACTTTTACTGTTCGGGGTGGGGGGTTGGTGTTTTGTTGGGATTTTTTATTTGTTTGGTTTGGGATTTTTTTTTTTTTTGGCATCTTACTCTTATTAATTTATTTTGGCCCTTATCACTAAATTTGAAAGCTACTGTGCTGGTTTGAGGCTAATTGGAATATTTTAATAGAGAAAATTATATTACAGGCTGAGAAAAGGAAATAGTGATGTCTACTTTACTCATAGGCTTGCTGAGATGTTTAAGAAAAGAATACAAAACAAAGATAAGCCACTTGGGCTTGCGGACAGTCTCTTGGGCACAGCGTATGGGGCTGTCTAGCAGCTTCTGACTTTTCTCCTCTATTCCGAATAACTTCACTAACCACTTTCCTTCTACCCCCCCCGGCCAATCCTCCAAACTCCCCTTGTGTGTAAGGCAAACCTTGGGGTAAGGTGTAGGGGTGGGGAGAAGGTGGAAGGGTGGTTGGGAGCCCCTCCTGGGGACTCTGATTTCTGGGAGGGGTGTTGTGTTTCTCTATTACCTTTAACTTGTATATTTCTGTAAATATTCCTGTATATAGTGTATATATCTGCTTGTACATTGTGCTAAGCTGTAAATATAGCTTCATCTCAACTTCCAGCCTGCTGAGTCTAGTCTGGGTGATTTTACAGAGTGTGGTGGGGCAGGGAACTCCCAAACCATCTACTTACTAGGTTAGCAGTCTCAGATTTCATGTGACTATAATTAATGTACACTATAGCTAGATATATATTTGCCCTTTAAAAACAATCATACACGCACTTTTTCCAAAAGTGTATACATTAAGATACTAAATCGTATTTTAATCACCTTGCACCACAACAAATGCACGTTTTAATCCAAACAGCACCAATGCAGGGTTAGTAAAAAAATGGGCAAATCGTTTTTGACTTTACAATCCTACACAGTCATAAACAGCCTAACATAACAGAAAATATTGTCACATAAATTAATCAAACCATGGGAATGTGAAACACCCAGGACTTCCAAAGCAGTTTAGTGGAAAAGAGGAAAAAGAAAAAAAAAAAAAAGTAATTGAGATTGAAAGATATCACATTAAAAGCATGACATTGTGCCCTCTGAAGAGAGGGGTAGCTAACAGTATTTCTGTCTGTACCACTTATTCGAATAAGGCCGAGCGAGGTTCCCAATGAAGTTAATAGATAAGCACCAATAACTTCAAAAGTATCAAAGAAAAAAACCCAAAACATTATCACTCTGTGCTTTCTTTCCAAGTAGAAGTTTAGAATGATACCATATAGTCATAGAAAAGAAAGTTGATAAACAGGTCCCTTGAGCTTAATTATGTCCATTTTAGCATCTCTTGATGCTTTCAGCATTTCTGCAAGTTAATTGGAAATCTTGTGATGCGATATGTAGTCCAATTTTGTTCAGCATTTCCAGTCACTTCAGCTTTTTAGCTCTTAATTACATTAAAAATGTAGAGTGCAAAAGTATTCATTAGACTCTGCTACACTGAACAAATCTAAAAGAATGTCACTTACTAGCTTAAAAACAATCCTGCCAGCAAGTCTGACAGAGTCTGGAGGAAAATTAGGCTCAATGCTCTTAAGACATCTGCATTCCTGTTTGTGGTCAAGCCAAGCTTCTTTCTGTTAGGATTTTTAAAAACAAAGAGAAAGAAAAACTGGAATGTTATTTTTCATAATACTTTTATATATACATAACATATAATGTATATACATACTTTAATATGTATGTGCATAGTTTTTTTATATATATACATATTTTAATATATTTTAATATGTATATACATGTACTTTTAATATACTTTTATATATATATATATATATATGTACATTTTTAAAATATATTTGTTTATTTATTCTTTCTTTATTATACATATATATGTAGACAAACAAACATGCTCAGCCTCACCATGGGCTGGACCTGGGGATCTAGAACCACAACAGCATCATAGTTGTTGAGCTAGAATGGGAGGAACAGCTGCAGAGGTGAAAGACAGCTTTAAAGGACCAGGAAGGAGACCATCCTTGGATACTGTTATCCACCAGTTGTGGCAGCCTTCAACACAATCACCTCAGATGGTGGCTGCCAATGAAACAGCAGACAGTCTAACACTGCAGCTATGACAAAAGCGTTGTGGAAAAGGACAGGCTGGGTTATCCACTCAAAACAGTCCCATCATGCCACTTCCTCCTCTAATGTAATTAATTGTGCACCTGATATTATGGACTCTGGAGCCACTGCAGTCCAAGTACAGGACACAACAATATCATCATGATATTACCCCAGAATTTAACTTTACCTTTAAGAAAAACTAAGAGAAACACAAAGAAAAAACCTTATGGTCAAGTTTCCAGTTCAGCTTCTTGCCAATACAAATCTTACTTCACTCTGCTACATGCTACTGGCTACTCTTTGGCAACATAGTTTGTACCATGTTTTTCTTAACATTGCATCTGATGCTTTTTATGAACAAAAAGAACATGTAAAGATAGGATGAAAACTGCGCAAAAATGTGAAAGAAATACCTTCCTTTTTTTGTCCCATGTGTCTCTTACACAAAGAATTTTCTTTACTTTTATGAAACATGGTATAAATAGCATCATCAGCTTAGTTCAAATTGGTATCACCATTCCAGATAGCTGAAATTTTTATAAGATGAATAAAGAAGCTTTGATTCTCATTCCATTGCAGCAAGAAGACATGAAGCTGCACACTTCACAATATTGAAAGAACTAGAAGAGAAACTAAAATTTCCTTTATCTTAATTTCAACAACATACACTCTAGGCAAACATTCACCCAGCAATCAAGATCATGGAGGCCTTCAGAGTCTTTAGTCACTTCATCAAAATGGAGCTGCTCTAAAGCAATAGTCAAGATTTCCATGCTGCAAAAACTATCCCCAAAGATCACAGTGGCAAATCATTCTCATGGCTGGCAGGACTGATGATGGCATTTTCAGAGTCGGGATCAAGAATAGTCACTGTAAATAAAATTTAGGAAAGCAGAAGAATGAACCAAAAATATTTTTGTTTCATGAAACTTTTGTTTCATGGGCCATTTTTATTAGATTACCAGACAAAGACTAACATTTCCATAGCAGAGAAGATACAGGATGACAAGGTGAGGAAAACTGCTATATACTGAAATATGCCTTCCCCACCCCCCTTTTTTGTCCCCCCACAAATCAGTGTGAAAGAGCAACAAGAATGAGTCGTCAGCTAAAGAAACATTGAAAGACAGTAGATTTCTCATCTTTTCTTTTTGCCTTCTATCTTTACAAATACTGTTTATAATTTATGAAAACTCCAATCCCATCTAATACAGTACATGTTTACACATTGTATTTAAACATCCACAGTATATGTTTCAAGCCACTCTGATGTTCCAAAAAAGAAAATTTGGGGAGGGAAAAAAAAAAAGGCACAACAAAAACTTGCTACAATGACAAGGACTCAGAATAACCAAGGGCTTCTGAAGGTGACATTTTCTCAGAGGTATGCAGTAAGAAAAATGCACTGAATTCAGTCTGTTAGGTAACTGCCACACAGAAAATGATAAAATGTCTAACATTAAAAAAAATTACATGTTCAGCAACAATAAGAAAACAGGGAATGGCAGAAATACATGCAAGCACACATCACACCTGTAAACACTGACATGCTAGTTATAAAGATTACAAAGGCTATCATACATTTTTTTTCTAAGCTGTGTTTAACTGGGAAATTGTTTCAGGTGACTACACTTCAGCAACAGTAGCATTTAGTCTGTTTCATTCAGTTTTTTTTTTTTCCTGCTTTAGCTTTCAGATACATGACAGATTTGTTATCTTATTTCCTTTACGCTTAATTTTATGAGGGGAAAAAAATGACACCAAGAAGAAATTAAACCAAGTACAGTTAGTGTCATATGCTGTCTGACAAGCAAAAGTTAAGTATTTAGTGCTGAATAGAATGATTCTTGTCATGAAGAAACAAGGTCATGCTTGTAAATGTCCAGACATCATTCTCTGCAATGTAATTATATTGGCATTTTTGTCTCATTTAAACTAAAATTGTTCTTTGGAGTATGCATTTATCTGTCCGCTTTTTTTTTTCCTCTACATAAATGTTGCACAGAATTTTAAACATGATAGAGATGGCATCAAAATGATTAATAGCTCACCCAGCCAATATAGCCCTAATGAGATTAAATATGCAGTATGACATAGCATCATATGTCACTTTTTTTTTGAGATATGGTCCCATGTGAGAGGAACAGTTCAAACATGCCCTCCACAAAAATTGTATTAGTCCCAGCCTTCTCCATGTGAGGTTTTCTTAACTCTGTGTATCCTGGCTTTCCCTCAAGGTTTTTTATATCTCCATGAGTCTAAATGCTACAGTGCAGAGGTACAGCTACATGGTAGGACCCTTCTCCCTCTCTGTCAGGAAAGGTCTTCCAATTTTGCAACACACGTAGCTTTTTTCCCCTTTTAGAAATTAAGAGTATCAGGAGGAAAAAAAAACGCAAGTGAACAGCACAGGACAGTACCCAGCCCTCTTCCTCCACCAGGTTTCACTTATCCTTAGTAACTCAGGAAGACTATTCCACCCTTGTATCTCCTCCCAAATCATTGTCTCTCATGTATCCAAAGTTCAATTCCTCAGGCTTTACCCAAGTGTGAAGGGTCAGCACCCATCTAGCTTTTTACTGGTGGCAGATTGAGAATCTATCCCTCTGAACCAGCACTATACAATCAATGAATCACTGAATTTCATTCAATAACACAGGCACAGGATCACATCCTGCTGGCTCAGGGCATGGGGAGAGACCTCTCACATCTGTCTGCCAGGTCTTGCATATTTTTAGCTGAGTCATTTTGCCAATGTGTGACCATTTCTGCACAGACATATGCTATCCCTGTCTCCCAACATTCCCTAACCCCACAAAAGTTTCTAAACCAATGTCGATGAAAGTTTCCCTTGTCTCCTGTGCAAACTCAACAGAAAAATGAATGGTTCCTGCACACACACTAATGAACACACTAATGAAAGCCAGTTAAAGACAAAACCTCTTAAAAAAATAATGAAAGTGGGACACATTTCCATGGGAAGGTTTTTATTTCATAAAAAGACATGATTTATAATCTTCAAAGGACTGCTCAAATTTCTACAGCATTTTTTGGTTGGTTGGTTTTGTTTGCTTTGTTTTGTTTTGTTTTTCATAATCAAACCATTTCAATAATGTTTGATGACACATTCTGAATTCTTCCTGAAATTGCTCTCCCATTTGTCAGGGATTATCACTAGACCCCAATACATGGGATGCACCAAACTGATTGATAAAGATTGCCATGGGAGATCACAGCAATGATTAGGAGGAGCAGAACACATGGTAACTCTATGTTTGGAGGGACATCCAGCCAACATAGCACTGCAAGAAGACAGCTCCAGGAAATTAGGGTATCAACGACTGTGAAAGGGGCTATTACAGAGAAGTGTCAAAGTGTGGCAAAAGTCAATGAGGTCAAACTGAAAAATAAAACAAAAACAAACAAATGAAAAAAAAATTGGTCTACATATACTTGATCTTGAAATCAGAGTTCAGTTGAAAGAAGTCATGCATTAGGACAGGTTAACACAGCATGTACTAGAACAGCTTAGTTGGGAAGAGTTCAGTAGTTGGCCCATGAATATTTTTGACTGTGTAGATAGAACACACTGCTTCAAGATAAGGAACTGGCAGAAGGCAATCTTGAAGGCAAGGCTGATTAGGAAAGCATGCTAGGACAATTGGTAAAACAATAGCTGGAAGTTTAGTACCCTCCATGGTTCCTGTAGCCCTCCCAAACCTAGAAGATGGCATACACAGGAATCTTCACTCTTAGGTACATGGAGATAGGGTTTGACACCTCTCCCCACAGGTACTGGCCAAACATGCAGGGACAGGGGCTGGACCACCGTACAGTAAAAGGGTAGACTGCTCCTCAGGAGCTCAGGCAGATGTAATAGCAAGGGCCTGTGCTGTCTCCACAGGGATGCCTGTGAAGACTTATGCCTATCGACTTTCGACCAGCACAGCTACCATGGGGAAAAGCAGTAGCACCTGGACTGTTGCCTCTGTGGTTACATTTGGGCTGTTATGTATCTGGGAATCAATAAAGGGACATGCTGAATGCTATGCTTATATGAGTGTGTGTGTGTGAGTGTGTGTGTGTGTGAGAGAGAGAGAGAGAGTGTCTTTATCCATGGGTCTGGGGGGAGCAGACACACTAGAACAAGTCAACTCAAACAGTCTTGTCATAATTTTCAGTCCCACATTTCTAATAGATTTTGAAGTAAATTAAATTGGTAAAAATAAAGAAAAAAATAATGGGAAACTTGAAATTTGGCATAACTCCCTTGACATTTTCAGTATTTCCATTATGGAGATTTCTTCAAACTAGAAATTCTAATTCCCATGTAATTGTGTTCAGGACTCCTGACTCTGCCCATATATGTCCTTCAAGGATAACAATTCTCACATTAAGTTCCAAAAGGGAAACATCTTTCAAAAGACTATTTCTTATGCTATAGGTTAGCCTAAAGACAGTTTTCCTTAATCATCTGACACTTTAAATTGAATGAAGATTTTTACAAGATACTTGCAGCTTTTGGTAATCCTATCTTCAAAATCCCCTGCTGCATCTACTTTCAAGTTTCTTTGACAAAGTCCACCTTTATCCTAAACCTAATTCAGCTACTCAGATAAATTTTCATTTTTTTAGATTTTCATATTCATTCTCACGTCAGAATATTCCAGAAAAATGTTTTTTTAAACCTGTGTATAGAACTGTCCAACTCATTTAACATATCAAAAATATTTTAAATAATTTTGCAACTAAGTATAAATCTTAAATCCAACTGTACGATTTGTTTCAAAGTTAACTGTAGTTACAAAACTAAAATAGCTCTGCCAATACTCACTTTTAAAATATGTAAACTGTAATTTCATTTAATGCCCTGCTGTTTATTTTGTCCAGCAATTAGTTCAATTAGAAGTGCACATACTAATGAATTGCACCAAAGCTACAGAGACTAAGATGTTGGCTTGGCCAAGAAGAGCTTTGCTAACAGCTGCTATAAAAGCAGAGCTGCACAGTAGTTCAGTGACCTTATGGAGAGAAATAGGAATTAGAGGACAGTCAGCAAACAGATCTCGATGGTCTCAGTTTTATCTGCATCATCTGCCCAGAGTCATCAATTCCAATACATTAATTATTTTGTCTAGAAAAATAACAAATTTTCAGTTATTCTCAATTGCTACCTAATATCACAGCATATTCTATAATTAAATATTAACTTATTAACATTAACAGTTTAAGATTATGTATTAGTAAATGCACAGCATTTTAAGAGCAGATTACTTTTAGCAGCAGCAGCAGCCCATCTCACTGGAATCAATACCTGAAACTACAGCTGGACACACAAAGCAAAGATACCCAAGGCTCAGGCTATCCAGTGTCAGTCCTTGAAACATATTCACACAGTTGTTTTCCCCAAGGAGGAAGTCCCATTTCCCACCTTCATTGTTACAACACCTAAGTCAGAATGGGGTCTTTTTGCTTGTGCAGGTCGGTGCCTGCACAGTCTGATTTCAC
Organism: Ramphastos sulfuratus; assembly: GCA_013399055.1. Taxonomy (NCBI): domain Eukaryota; kingdom Metazoa; phylum Chordata; class Aves; order Piciformes; family Ramphastidae; genus Ramphastos; species Ramphastos sulfuratus. Next base: position 66,302 of record WBNM01045843.1, read on the forward strand.
ATTAGAGACTTGCCAAAAAGAGCTTTAGCAACAACTCTCCTGGCATATATTTGCTTTAAACTTAACTTGCAAATATCTTAGTCTTTTATATTCTTCACTGTCTTATTTTCCTTATGATCACTCATAATAAATCTACCTCTGACAGTATTACTGATGCTACACACTTTTGCCATACAATGAATCAAAATGACATATCTTCCTCCTTTCTCTCTCCATATGTTTTAATCTCAGAAAGATTTCTGAAATGTTGAGAGCACTGCAGATTGTGCCAAGGGAGAATTGTTTATAGAAGCCCCATATGTGAGAAGATCTTTTGAACATTGTAGTGGAGAGGTAATTAATTGATGCTGAGGCTTCTGATTCTTCCCAGGCTTCACAGGGTGCTGGGGAAAGAAGGCAGATGATCTCTGGCCTTATCCTGGCCCCTCTGGATGATATGTGTGTCCCTTCCAGGGCTCCTCAGCTTAGCAGGTGTAGGCAGGATGTATTGCAGTCTTAGGAGAAGACTGGTAGATGTCACACTGGCTAAGCAGGTCTATCGCATGGGGGTATTTGGTGCCTATTCCTGGTAAACTTGAATCAGTCACTTTCCAGACAGACATACCCAGAGTATCAGGGTTTGTTACATTGTGGCAGAGCTAGCTTATAGCTTAGCATAGCATAATACTGCAGAAGGCAACTGCAGAATCACTGCCAGAAGCAGAGAGCAATGGCAGCAGGCAGCAGCAAGCATAAATACAATGGCAGAGCATATTGTGTTACCTGCTCATCTCTTTTTATCAATGTAGCCTGAGACTAATGGGCCTTTGGACACAGAACAGCCAATCAGAATGGCAGTTAGCCAAGCCTGACCATATTAAGTGAAGCCATAGGCTTGCTTTACTCAAATTCGGGGAAACATAGGCCTTGCATGAGGCAGACACAAGCCAAGTGTATGTACCTTGTTTACCACAGGATGTAAACAGAAGCAAAACAAGTCTGGGCAAGCCAGAGTCCTTAGACTCAGTGGCTTCAGGTTCTTTGTCCTCTTTCCCACGGTTGCTTCTCCTCAAAAGAGAGAGACAGTGAGCAGAAAAACATGCCTGGGCAAGCCAGGACATGTTCAGGCCTATTTTGACCTACCATGATAAATGTCAAGAACTTACCTTACAAGTGAAATTCATATACATTTAACAGAGTATCACCACTACTCTGTTTCAACCATTACTTGATTTTCTTTATTTTTTTCTACTTAGAAGAACAAACAAATTTTTAAAAAACACCCCACAAGACAGAAATCACAATGAAAAGCCGAGAGGAATAGATTAATAATACAAGGGTTCTGTAAGGTGACCCTCATGGTTCAAATTTCAGGTACCTAGTTCTCTGCTGTGTTAGACCTCACAGTCTTATTTAAACTCTTGCATGTCCACCCAGTACCACCCCCTGCCAACTTCTGCACACATACTTAAATATAAGACAAATATAAAAGCTAGGGGTTTAGATCTGAACGCCTTTAAGAATTGCTTCAAAGGATAGAATCACAGGATAACTAAGGAGATTTCTAGTTGCCAAGCAGGGTCAGCTCTGGGGTCAGACTCAGCTCAGAGATTTATCCAGTGGGTTCTTGAAACCTTCAAAGAATGCAGATTACAAAAACATCCTAGCTGGAGCCTGGCCACAGTCAACCTCTTGGTTGTCCTCTAGGTTAAACAGATTTTCTTTATATCCCATGTGAACCTCTCTTCTTTCAATTTAAGCCCATCATCCTTCATCCTTCCACCACGCAACACTGTTAAAAGCCTGGCTTCAGCTTCCCAAAAGCCTCCTCAAAGATGTAGTTTTGCCCAAGGCCTTATTTCCCCATTCTTGACTTTTATTTCCTCTTGAAAAAAAAAAATGGAATATATACTTAGGCATGATAAAAATTACTCTTGAAATACAAATTGCTTTACAGCAAAATTGATTTAGAGCCTGAAAGCTGAAGAAATATTCCTCCACGTCTGGCCAAGCAGACCCAAATACCATGCGTATCATCTTAGTTTTGCCTATTGCACTGATTATATATATTTTTAACTACAAAAACAGTTAAATAGAATAAAAAAGCATATTTACATGGTGTGGAAGTATGACAATGTGCAAAATGCATGGAGAGCCTGTAGAAAAAGTACTCAAATGCTTGTTTTCATTAAGTCTTTATAGTTGATATTTTTCATCTTACCTGACAAGATTTACCACAGTATTTTGCAACCTTGCACTGAGAGCATCTGTGCAAATGTTCCTTCCTGTTTAAAAAACACAAACAGTTATAAATACAAATACGGGTTTAGTTTATCTTTTCTACATAACTAGCAATTTTCAAATATTCCAAGACAAGAAAAATAACTGAAAAACAAGAACAGTCAAAACTACACCATTACACAAGAAGTAATTTTGTGTGGTTATGTACTCTGCACTGGTGAAGCCTCACCTCAAGCACTATGTGCAGTTCTGGGCCCCTCAATTCAAGAAAGATATTGAGGTGCTGGAGTGAGTCCAGAGGAGAGCGGTAAGACTGATGGAGGGACTGGAGAGAAAGTCTTATGAGGAAAGGCTGAGCTGGGATTTTTTAGCCTGGAGGAGACTCATAGGAGACCTTATCACACTCTACCTGAAGGGAAGTTGTAGTAAGGTAGGAGTCAGGCTCTTCTCCCAGGCAATTTGAGACAAGACGAGAGGGCATGGACTGAAGCTGCATCAGGGGAGGGTTAGGATAGATGTTAGGAAGCACTTCCTCATGGAAAGGGTAATTAGACACTGGAATGGACTGCCCAGGGAGGTGGGGAGTTGCCCACTAAGTGGCACTTAGTGACATGGTCTAGTTGACGTGGTGCTGTTAGGTCATAGGCTGAACTTGATGATCTCAGAGGTCTATTCCAGCCTTAATAATTCTGTGAAAGCAAGATTCACAATTCATTACTCATGTGACTCAGCACCTCTGATGCCACTTTGGATCAAGAGAAAAGATACCAAATATGCTGCCTTTTGGTTTTGGGCCACATCGTTAAATCCCTAAGGAGTTTGATTTTGTAGATAACATCATAGTTGGAGCTGTGCAATACAGGTAGTTAATCTACTTGCTTTCTGTCTTAAGTCTTTTTTTATGCAAGTGCCAATATCTTAAGACCTTGCTGCAAACCTGCAGTTGTGACATCTAATTATATTTTCATAACACAGCCTAAAGTTGACATGCCAACAGAAATTTCTGTTCTAAAAAATTACTTCTGACTGGTGGACAGAGTGACCAAAATAAAAATTTACTTGAAGAGGGGGAATAAAAGTTCAGTGAAAGCTTAGAAGGATAACTACCAGAGCTATATACCAGAATCTGAAGATTAAAAAGCACCTCCTGACTAGTACCATTTTCTGCTGTTTAGTTCACAATTACATGAGTTAAGAAGCTATCACTGAAGTTATCTAAATTTTTAGGCACTAAGAAATTATTAAATGTGAAAATACACACAGAGCAAATCTTACATCTCAAATATATAAGCTCAAGTGAAGAGATTTACCTCAGATGAGTAGAAACAAGATAACAGATTTTGAGCCCTTCTTATTTTCCTGTAGAAAATGCTGAACAAAATACGTTATTCTGGTAACAGCAGGAAGTTTTTTTTTTAACATGCAAAGTTATTTACTATGGGCATTCATTAGGCTAGGAAAACAGTATACTAATGTTTTCTGGTTTTGTTAAAACTGAAGGCAGGAAAGTTACATTACAGATAACAATTAACTAGACTGTATGGGTGGCATAATCCCTATTTACTTTTCTTTGGACTTCCTCCTGGCCATCCCTCTGACCTTATCCAAGCACAGTGCCTGACTGAGCACCACTGTCTGTGGCTGAACACAGATCAGTTATGCCCAAGAAACTGTCACTATGAGCTACTCCCTAGTCCTCCTTTGTCCATCCTTCTGCAAGGTAAGGAAGGAGGTATGTATGTCACATCACTCTCCTCAAAAGGCAATTTTAGTAATGTAATTACCGCATTGCTATCTGCCTCAAATCTTATTATACAGATTAATTCAACCTTTCAATTTAAGTGGGAGATAACTAAGCATGTAACGCAGCCCATTTTGAACTGCAAGGGCAAGTTTAAATGATCAAATGAAAGACCCTTCTATGCAAGATTCCTCACGTCAGTACTAGGTGTGCTCTTTTCACTCACACTTCCAAATCATGCAACTAAAAATGTAATTCTCTGTTTCTGCTGACACCAAAAGAAAAATTCTCTGCTGTCATCAGTAATCCTGAAGCTGCATATGACATACTCAGATTCTCAGCTCTAATGCTTTATGACAACCTTGCTTTCTTCTATTTATACCAGTCAGTCCCCAAATTGTAATTTCTATGAATGACTTCAGAATGGTCACTCTCTAAAGGCCACATCAAAAAAAAAAGTACTAGCATGCTCAAAAACCTCAATTCAGAACTTCTGAGTGACGAATTTAGCCCACTGCTTTCTGCAATGATACCAAAACTGTCAGTTGGAGCAGAATACCATAAACACCATGGAGCATCCTTTAGCACAAACCAACCTCTCCTTTCCCTTAATGTGGAACAAGTGGAAACGTATTTCATTGATATACTCAAGTATTTATATGCTTGAATTATTAAAAAATAACATTAGGACTCATAAGCAGTTGGGAAGTCCAGCTGCATTAGTCAAAGATTAAGAGGAACACTGTGTTCAGATCATGACAATGAAGCAACAATCTTTTCATTTCTACTGCACAAAAATCACTATATTGTTGCACAATAATTTGTAGGCATTCCTACTAACTACTAGAGTAAAAATAAATTAGAAATATTACAAATATAAACACATGTTTTGCCTTCTTTACCTTCTTACCAGCAAAGGCAGCTCTGGAGAGTAGAAAAACATCAACTTCCTGTAAACAAAATCTAAGATCTTGTACGTGCACCACAGGTTTTTTGTTACAATGTGCAATGCTTGAGCTAGAAAAAAGTGTGAAATAATTTTGTCAGCTGGCAACATCTGCTTCATTTTCAAGGTTGAACAATGACACAACTTTGACTAGCCTATGAGGGAGAAGCATGTATTTCTCATTCTAGATTAGAAGGTTACGTCAGAGTAATTTTGGAAAAAAATATAGTTCAGTGGAATAATTACTGTACACAGAAAAACTCAAACCAAAACAAAAACCGAAACAAACCCAAAGCCAACTGTTTAGACCTGCTTGTAGATTTGGATATCAGAAACAATGCAGGTATAAACACATGCTTGTAAACTATGCAAATACTTTCCTACTGAGACAATTATTGACATACCTTTTAATATTAAGCAGCATAATTTATAAAGGACAGGGTAAAAAAATACAGTTTAAAAGAAATCCACACCTTCTTTCTAAATATTTCACAATGAACAGGATAAATTACAAGTTTTCTCAAGATGGATCTTTCAAATTACTGAAAGAAGATACTACAAGAACTTTACCTTCTCTAGCTATTGTTTTATTACCTTTAGAGTCTACCAGTGAACCATCCACAACATGAAAGACAATGATACCATTAAAAATCTGCTTACTGATCTAGAACAAAAAAGGAAAGCCAAGGACCTAGAACTTCAGTTTGCTCTTCAGCTCTTCACATGCATAGCCACAGCCCTCATAGTTTTCCTGCGGCATGTCCCTGTTGTTCTTTTTACAGGTCTGTTTTGTCCTTCCTTCTTTTGTAAAACAGTAAGGAGACCTGTTGCCACAAAGCAGGGAACTCCTTCAGCACTCACCAAAGTTTTAATGCTTTGTATCCTTTGCCCCTAAGGGTTAAGGGTGCTGCAGTACCAAATACGCGTACATACAAAAAAATCTATCACTCAAAATTTGGATTTTTGCCAAACTGACACTACCAGTCAGGTTATTTGAATAAGGTGACTCCTTGCTGGCACTGTATAATGAATAACTATCCATACTATTTTGGGTTTTCTTTAAATGACAAGCAGATGGAAAACACCAATTACAGAACTGAACAGTAAAGCTACTGACTGAATTGTTGCTTTCTCTTCCAATCCTCCCCTTCCTCTCAGATTAAAATAAAAATTTTTAAATGTATAGCATCTATGAATCTTGTTACATGACATTTTTTTAAAAAGCATGTTTTAAACCAATGTGAATATAAAGAATTTAAGAATAACATCAATGTATTCACATATATAGGATTCATGTATTTTAGAACATTTTTTAAACTGTGCTGGCTTGAGGCTAATTGGAAAATTTTAATGAAAAAAAAAAGGATTATAGGCTGTGAAAAGAAAAAAAAACAATGGTGATGTCTACTTCACTCATAGGCTTGTTGAGATAGAGGACACAAATATAGATAAGATACAGAGCGAGTCTTGGTCTGTCTAGCTGGTGTGGGTCTGCTGGCCTCTCTGCTAACCTAACTAACCACTCTGCTTCTAACCCCCCTTGCCAATCCTCCAATCCTTACCCACCTTGCGCATATGCCAAACCCTGGGGTAAGGTAGAGGGGTGGAAAGAAGGTGGAAGGGTGGTTCGGAGCCCCTCTTGGGGACTCTGATTTCTGGGAGGGGTGTTGTGTTTCTGTATTACCTTTACCTTGTATATTTCTGTAAATATTCCTGTATACTGTGTATATATCTGCTTGTATATTGTGCTAAGCTGTAAATATAGCTTCATTTCTTAATTTCTGCTGAGTTTAGTCTATGTGATTTTATAAAGTGGGGGGGGAACTCCCAAACCATCACAAAAACTTTATTCCTGTCCTCAATATTTTAATAATGTTATACACTTCACTGAAACAATTCTAAGTCACTGTCAAATACAGCCGTGCATTTCTTACTATCAGTAAACATCATCTGGAGATACTATCAGGCTACTCAAAGTATCTACTGCATCTCACCCAATTTCATGGATGCAAAAATACAGAGAATTTGACCTAATGCATTCTGTAATACTTTAATCTCTGAAAACAAGTTAATCTGTAACAGAAAAGGAAATAAAGATGCAGCAATTGAAAATAAATTACAGATTTTTTTCCAATGGAGCTTCAACAAGATTTTTCAAATTACTATGACCCTTTATGAAATAGCAAGTACAAATGAGGATCTTGGCCTGCAATTAAAAAACAATCCACAAGAATAAAGCAAGTAGAGATTGTCATTTGTCCTCTGGCATGGCATTAAGGTAAAGAATCTTTACTGTGAGGAATGTGATTATTACTAAATCTTTTCATCGTTATCATCTAGAAACATCATTCATGGAATAAGCTCTACCAAGGCATACTGAGAAAGCAAGAAAAAAAATCTGAATATATAGGTGGATTGAGGAAATCCCAAAGGACTGATACAGACAGGAGACAAAAGAAAACCTATGTGATACAGAAAAAAAACACTAAGATAGGTGACACACACCCTCTCCCCAGAAAAATAACTTCTTTTGTCTAGTTTCATTTTTGTGAAGGGTACGAGAATAGCAATGCACTGCATGGAGGGGCTGACAACAAGCGGTGAGGCAGATGGGTCTATGGAAAACTGTTCCCCAGTGTGAGTGGCAGCAAGACGGTCTGAAAACACATGGCTGAAGTCCTAAGAAGAACATGCCAAGTCTGAATCACAGAGTGAAGAGGTTAACAAGGGTTTGCCTGGACCGTCAGGTCCTATCAAAGCCACACCTGCATTCTCACAATGTACAAAATACGTCCTTTTAAAGACATCATAAAATATTTCTGCTTGCCAGGGAAGCACCTAATATAATAGAATAATAAAAGAAATAAACAAATCCCACTAAACTGAAATAAACTAAACTAATAACCAAATACAGTTAGGCTACCTAGTTTATAATGAAAATGCATCCACACTTCTTGGTTGACTGCAGACACTTAACTTTCAGCCCTACTCACATGATTAAGTGTCAGATATAACAGAACATGTGATTATCAGACTGTATTCAACACCCGTTTCTATGCGGTTTATTCACACTGCCGCTTCTGCCTCAGCTTGTAGGGAAAAAAAGGGCAATCTCACACAAACCCTCTACTGCATTTTTGTTGTTGATATTGTTTTCCAGTTAATAATCCAGCCCTATAATACAAGTAGCAAAAGAGCATGTCATGTTGAACTAATTTCCTGAACAAATTCTTAGATCTTTGCAATTCACTCGAACGTGCCAAGTGCATAAATTCTGCTTGAGTGTTCTCAAGTGTGTGCATTTCAGACCTGCCACAAAGTGAAGGTAATCAATAGCTATAATAAGCAAATATGTCATTCGCTGTTTTAGTAATACGCTTCTATCTTCTAATAATAAAGATGCGAGTAACAAACAGCCATTTTAAATTTCAGAGCAGAGGAATTACATTAAGTGCAATTACGACTTACGTTCTTCATCTCTCTACTAGCAGAAACTGAGCCAAATGGGCACCAGGCACTGAAGAGGGGAGGTTTTATCTTTGGCATAGCAAAAGCCATGGTACAGCTCTGGGGAACAAGCTCTGGGTGCTGGGAGCCAGGTAATAATAACCCCAGGATGTACATCTCCTCAAACATCCCAAATCCAAGCCCTTGGCAAACAACAACTCGCTGCAGCCAGCGAGCCCTGCTCACAGCAGTTGTTCCCAGCCCCTGTGGTGTCTGGTGTGATGACCTGGGACAGCTTGACAGGGTCAGGGCTTTCCCCATTTCCTCTGCCAGATCCCTGGAGAGGCTCTGCAAATGTAGATCAGCTGACAGAGCAGAAGTTACCCATGTATCCCACAGCAAACAGCCTCCAAAATAAGGCTGCCCATTTTTATTGCACTAAGTTTATTCTACACTGCTGTCAGGTCCCATGTAACCCTGAATAAACAATTGAAATCTGTGTCCTTAAAATTCATGCAAAACCTTATTCTGCAGCTTGATTTTTCTTCTGAAGAATACCTGGTTTCAAAATTGTGAAAAATATTTTCTAAACAAAACCTTGTTACAGTATATAATTATTTCTTCATTACAGTATCACATTTTCTGACTATTTATGTTGTATTTTAATACATCTAAAGGGTATTTTTTCATTTACTCTTATGTAGAAGCTAGTGTTTGTGTTCATGTAGTGACAACAACACTGGTAAATTCTGATTTTAAAAATGTTTATTTTTCAGAACTTCTTTCCTTTATTGTGAAAAATATTAGATTTTTAAAGAATATCTAACACTCACAGAACAGTACAAGATTCTACCCTGAAACTAAAAAGTTATCTAGAGCCACAATGATGCTCCTTTGTGTAAACTGGAAAACAAACAAAAAACCCCACAATAATTTTCTGAAAATAGAGCCACTAGAAATACAGTATTTATTCTGACACAGTCAAGAAGAGAATTGGACACCTCTGTATTAAGCTGATACCTGACAAAAAGCTTTAGATGCAGTGTTTTACAATAAAATTAATGAAGTTATAAAAATTATCTAAAAATATGGCCCTCAAACAGGAAAAAAAAAAAATCTTACCTTTGAATTCTACTTCTGATCCTAACATTTGCAAGTAAATACAAGAAAATCTCTATTAAAACGAAGAAGAGACTTCAGAAGTACAAGGCCCTTTAAAAAAATTATGTTTGGGAGAAGCACTTGGCATCTTCCAAAACAGACTAGCTTTAGAATGTCTCTTACATTTACATGTGTGTACATAAATTACACACACATAGTGTACATACACACACAGACACACACTGTATTAATATGCATGATGAATAAACCAAATGCCATCACAACAGAAATCAACAGTTGTGTGAAAACACTGTAATTCTGCACTCAGCAAAACTCAGTTATCCCCCCGCCCCGAGGGCACTGAAGCAGAAACATGGCAGAAGTTGGCTCCAAGAGCACAACCTAATGACTACAAATTGTCTCCTACACCTGCTTGTCCTGCAAAGATACTCTGACGCAATTTGCCTCACATCAAGGCCATCTCCAGTATTTACCTGCACTGAGCATGCCAAAATGCCTCCAGCAATTTCAGGCTAAAATAAACTAATTTCGGCCATGAAGTGCATTCATTCCACCTGGGGATTTTAATCAGAGACAAACACTGAGGAAGACTAAGATTGTATTTCACAATATGAAAAGGTCACATCTGTAATTTAGAAATATGTAAAAACAGCCACATGCAATAGTTTTAAATGCTCATTTCTGGAACATGTGGTTACAATCCAATGAAGCCAAATATAACAAAATATCTAACTTTTCACTTTTCCCTATAAAAATGATAAATTGATCATTAATCTGCTGTGCATCCAAGTGTTTTTAATTTGACCTGTAGGTCGACATTCCACAAAAACAAAGTAGTTACTCTAAAATATCATATTGCTGTAAATATTTACATCCTGCTTGTATTACATTATGGATCATATCAATCTATGACTTCAAGTGAAATATAAACCCGATTTGACCCTCTCAGAGAGGGTATCTTCACCGGATTTCCTCTTTCTTAGCTCCTTTCCCTTCTTGACCATATTTGTATTTTTAGAATACTTTTTTTTTTTTTTAGGGGTCCTCAATGCTTATTTTCTTGCTCTTCTGCTTCTACATATAAAGTTACACTTGAAAATTCTTTCATTCTCTATGGAACACATTTGCAAAGAGCTGATCAAAAAATAAAATACTTCAGTCAACAAGCTTGGACAGACAGCAATATGGCTGGGCTCAAAATAAATCGTAGCGTATTTTTCTTGTAGATTTAGAATTGGGTAAGGATGCACATCAAGTTAATCCCTCATTTTCACCTGCTTAGCCTTTATGCTCAGATCACACTTAAGATACAAATGCAGGTGACCGGAACAGTTCTGCTTACATATAGGCTAAAGAACCCACAAAGCTACAAAACGGGAGTGAAATGCAGGGCAGGGGAATACATACATATATCTCTATCAGACAGCAGAGCAGGCTGACAGAGAGATTCATGCATATACTGGCACAGAGCCCAAGAAAGCAGTTTCCTTCCCCTTTGCTCAGGTGTAAGCTGATATCATGAGGTTTTACAAGATATCCAAGGCATTCTTGTCATGAACTGGATGCTCAAAAATCCTGATGAGGACTTTTGCATTGTGTTCCAGTTTGGGCCATGAGGATACCCTGTTCTGGAGGACAGAATCGACTCTTACCCTTTTTGGGGAGTAAGAATGAGGACACTGTACACTGATTGGAAATTTAGAGGGAATTTTTGTTTATAAGTGTGTGAGTGTGTGTGTGTGTGTGTGTGTGTGTGTATATATATATATA